>JANHGL010026026.1:14047-31080 GCA_024611195.1 Ceyx melanurus
CCAATGCCTCTACTGCAGAAGCAGACACTGTCAGACCAATGCCTCTACTGCAGAAGCAGACACTGTCAGACCAATGCCTCTACTGCAGAAGCAGACACTGTCAGACCAATGCTTCTGCTGCCATAAACACCCTGGTACATCTTCCCCAAGCTCCCCCTCTGCGAACTACTCGCAGGGCTCAGCATGAGCAGAACGGAAAGCAGCTCACTGGGCTGAGCTGGGGGTGTGACAACTGAAGACAACACAGCCCACCCTAGCCAGCAGAGGCAACATAAAAAAACAAACTACATCAAGATATGAAGCATTTGTGGCACTGCTCAAACCTTGCTCAGCATGTGCAGGTGAAGCAAAACCAAGTCCATTAAAAAGGACAAAGGAGGCTCTGCTGGGGTCAGACACCACCTCTGGAGTAGAGCAGAAGCTGTAAGATTAATGCACATCTGCTCTGGGGCTCCAGGAGTGAAAACTGACATGGACATTTCCCATGGATCCCCCTCACCACACCACCACGACATGCTCACTGCTGTGTGCTTAGATACACCATTATCTCCACAGCACTAGATGCTCTTCTCCTGACTAAAGTCAGCCTAAGAAGTGAGAGGAGGCAAAGTGGCTGTCCTCAGTGGTCAACCCTGATAAAGAGGTACAAGTAACTTGACCTTCTTTCCAATCTTGTATCCTGAAAAATTGCCAATAGAAGCTAAAACAAAATAAAAGGAACTCTGCCCTCTGCAGAGCATCATCTTGCACAGAAACTTCAGACAGCCCAAAAAAGCCCAAAAAACTGCTTGTGCCTCAATGCCAGCACTCCCCAGCAGCAGATTCTGCTCTACTGCAGGGAAAAGTTTTGATCCAGCAGGCCTTCATTTCTTATATTAAGAACAGAGATCCTGAATTTAGACAGGTGTTCAGTTCCTGTTTGACTGAAGAACATTCAAATACCACATCTTCCCATCTGCCCTTCAGTGAGCAGTTTCCTCCCCTGATACTGAGACAGTTGTAGCAGCTCATTTAACAGTCTGCTGAGACTGAAAAGCCATCAAAAGAGACCTTATTCCAGAAGCTCATGTGGTCTGTTGAGCACTTGGATAGTTCAACCCAACCTCAGACCCCCCACAAGATGCCACCTGCAGAGAAATACCTGTCCCTCCCACAAGCACAGAAGTATAAAGAACTAGAACTGACTGCCTGGTTTGGAGAATTGTCTGTCTTGAGCTCCTTGTGGTTGGAGAACTGGATGTAGATGGGCTGGCTGCGCAGGACTGGAGTGACAGTGGTGTAGTAGTTTACCATGGTGTTGGCTGCCTCCTCTGTGTTCATCTCTATGAAAGCCTGTGGAGAAGGCAAACCCAGCACGTGAGGAGAGGGGCTCCCAGGAGGAGACAGCAGCAGTACCTTCAGGAGGAGCTTCCAGATGAATTTTAAGCATGTTTGACTTTCAGAAATGTATCTACATCTAAGGCTTTGTACATGGAATTAAGAACCAACTGCATGTGGAACAAATGAGGATTTCCCCTGTTAAGAGTGATATGATGTCTTGGTTCAGTCTCATACCAAGGTATCCTGAGTTATACCCATGTAGGTGTAGCTGGCAATGTCTGATATCACAAAAATACAGCAATAATTCACATTCTTCACATACTATTAAGCACTTCCCACAGTTCTCTAGTGAGCCCACTCACCGTCCAGACCTTTATGACCTGCTCTCCTCTCCTCCAAAGCCATCAGGGGTTGCAGCAAGTCATGACATGAGGTACTTGCATGTAACAGCACCACACAATATATCAGAGGCATATTTTCAACATGAAAATTAAAGGCAGTATTTTGAGCAATGATTAAAGTTGGCTTGTTTGGTTCCCCCCCCGCTCCTTAATTTGTAAGGTAATTTTAATTACCAAATTAGCTCACACCTCCTGAATTACCCAAGAGGGCTGGAGCATTACCCAGTGAATTCCCCATCCCTGTAAAGGTGTCCTGACAATGCAAAGTTACAGGGAAGGTTACTCAACTGTCAGGTTGACTTGAGTGAACAAGGACCAACTCATGGCACTGCTGTCCAAATATTTCCCTAGTCTGTAATTTAAAAACAGGCATAATACTAATTATAAGTGACAACCTATAATTAGGGTCTTTTAACTCCTTGTACAGCCTGAAAAATAGTATTTTCTACAGCTCATGGGATAAGTAAAATAAGCACAGAGAAGTTATTGACTCGTAATACCTGACAGCTGTTTAAACAGTATGGATCTGGTTTACTGATGACAAACCCACCAAGCCTTTGACATAATCCCTGCTTTCAATGATGGAGACAATACCTGATTCTTTCCTTTCAGCATCAGAAGGTTGGTGACCTTGCCAAAAGGTAAGCCCAGAGAAATGACCTCTGCCTCTGTGACGTCACTGGGCAGCTTACGGACGTGGATCACTCGGGAGGGGACCCCAGTGCTCCTGCTGTCACTTTTGAACTTTTTGCTGTCGTTCCCATTAGCTGTAAAAATCAGAGTTAGTCATTAGAGTGAGCCTGGGAGAGAGAATATGCACAGCTTCCTGCTGTACCTGTTCCTGACATGCTTGTGCTCCCCATACAGCTACTGCAGTTAGAGAAATTCCAGTCTAATTTCACTTGAGGCCAGACACGTGGGGTGACTCCCTGCCCCCACCCCCCATGATGGGATTGATGCAGCTCAATCAACCCTCCCACAGTTTACAGCACACGTGCACCCATCCACATCTCTACTATGTGTGGGTAGATTGTGGCTTTATTCTTTATTACTGCAGTGCTTTTGATGATGCGTTTTGAAGGGAACTTATTAAAGCAAATTATATTGAAACAAATCTGAGCCAAAATAAACTTTAGATCATCTAGATTATAAACATGGCAAAGACATGAGCAGACAGAATCAGGCAGAACATGAAGGGACTCTGAAGACAAGAGCAACTTGGAGTGAGACAATTCAAGGCACTGGGAAGCAGAGGGCAAAATTCTGACCTGAGCACCCAAGGACGTGCTCTTGGGTGGGATTAGTAACCTCTAGATGGTGCAAGATTTCCAAATAGCAGCTAGCTACAGCCAAATAACCCTACATGAAATTCAGCTGTGCTTTAAGCATGACTGTTAACAGCAAAACCTGCATGTTCTAATCTGTAATTCATTTTACCTGCTCTGCCACAATCTGATTCTGGCTACTAACATTTTACCAGTGAAGGGCAGAAGTTACTATTCTTCACCACTGTCCTACAAAAGCCTAATGAGTATTCAAAACAAAGACAAAGAGATTTTAAAATTAAGGGTAAGTGGGGGGGGGGGGGAACAACCCAAACCTCCGTGGAGTATTTGCAATACTTATAAATGTCTGTTCTTTTTTAAAGGCAGTATTACCTGCAGAAGAAGAGTTGCTGCTCATGATAAAGGGTCCGTTAGTAACACAAGTAGAGAAAAGCTCCTCAGATCCCCGCTGGAAAAGAAAATATGAAAGGTAAACAGACAGCATCTTCACTACATTCTGTTCAGGTACTCCTTAAGAAGAACAACTGAGATTAAGCTGTAGAGAAGCTGAAGTGTAAGTGAAAACATACTGACAGTGGGCAGCAAACCTCACTTCCATAAATTAAGCATAAGCAAGATCCAATTTAGTAATTGGTAGCACTTCCCAGTATCTCTTTTCAACTAGGCATTAGGAATTGTAGGAGTTGAAGCATTTCTCAAGGTGACCCACATTATTTTCCTTGGGGTTACCAGAGTAAGGGCATCTTAAGCAAAAGTTACCAGAAGCTGCTCTGAACTGCTTTAGTTTGACACAGCAAGGACCAGCCAAAAGAGCATCTGCTGGTTACAAGCACAAGATGCAACTTTGAGACACTGAGAGCAGTGGAGCTGCTCCCCTTCCCAGCAAAGGGGCAAATCAGTAAAGTAAAGCTACGAGCAAAAAGGTGCTTTTCAAGCTTCACAGCAGCAGCAGTCCACATATCATCACTGGGGTTCTAATCAGATGACCAGTCTGCCTTCTAGCCACAAGCCCCACAACAGCAACTGCTCCTCTGCCAACAGTCTCACCAAGTTTCCACAAGCAGAGAAGCAGCAGAGAAACCCGAGCACCCTCAGTACAAAGCCTCTGTAACGCCACCCCCCAGTGCCTTTCACACGGGGAGCTGTCCTAAATGGAAGTCAGTGGGGCTATCACAGAACAAAAAGCTGAGCAGCCCAGCGGGTCCCAACATCCCCATCCTTTGGTTTTTAGCAGCATTTTCAACTCCGTGAAGGAAGAAAAATTTCGCAACCAAATTTGAAACTAAATGGTTCCCTAAACAAACTGTACTGTATAATTCTAGAAAAAAACAAAACAAAACCAACCAAAAAACCCCAAAAAACATTTTCTCCAGGCTTTTAAAGAGCTGTAGGTGCAATTCCATCTACTTGCAGCACATTACTGAACTGCAGAAACATGGCACTTCTCTTCCTGCAAACCAAGCTGAGATCTAGAGAACAGACCCACTCTGTTTGTGGTTTATTTCATTGCAGCATTGCCTGCAAAGTCACTCAAAGTATCTCAACTGACCAAGTCTGCCTGACCCCAGTAGGAGGTATGAAAAACACTAAAGACAAAAGCAAACAAGACTACAAATTTCTTTTTAGCACCATCTCTACTTGTATACATAATGCAGCTTAAAATCAGTATGGCTTAATTTCAAGTCACACAGAAGACCTCATTCTAAACTGTGAGAAAAACACAAGAATATAAATCTAACACACAAAAGCACTCTCCCATCACATTTTCTCCACTAGTCTCACACAAGTGCAATGCTACAAGGCTTTCTCAACAAATTAGAGCAGAGCTCACCCCTCCCTGGCTAACTCCCACCCATCTCAATGGCCACATACCCTGCTCCATGCTGCCCAATAGACACTCCACCTACATCCCCTGCAAGCAGTACCTGGGAAACAACCCCACTCTGATCACTCCCCCAGCACACAAGCTGGGAAAGTAGGTCAGAAAGCCCCAAATGATTCTTTTTTTCCTTCCCCTTTCACCCTCAAATCTTGAATTTCTTGTTTGACTACTCACTGCTGGGTCTTCAAAGTCAGGCTCCAGGACTTTGATGTCCTGAGCACACGAAATGAGGGCAGGTTCCCAAACCACAGGTCGTGTGCTGCTGCTGGTCACCTGGAAGCATTGCACAGATCCCACAGAGGCTCTGGACACCCAGCCAGGTCTCCTCCTCCTGCCATGGTGCCCTAATTGGGACTAGGCCTTTTAACAGCTGTTCTAATTAGCACTGGGATTCCCAAGCAAGAGGCAAGCTGCTCCAGGAGGCTATTAGCCTCTGATCCTCTCCTTTTAATGATTCAAATTAATGCATCATTCCAAGGCTAAAAAACCCCACCAGTTTACTGCAGGAACACTCCTGTGCCTGAGCAGCTGCAAATACCCCAGGCAGGGCTTTACTCTGTGGCTTGGGGTACAGCTGGCAGTGGCTGACAGAAACCACCCCCCAGCAAACACCCTAAAACCAAAGACAAGCATGTATTTGGGTCACCAGACCCCTGAACTTAAAAAAAAAGTTCTTAAATCACAATCTGGACATTTCTGATGTCACCCAACTCCACCACTCCCACTATGGATCAGTGGGCTATGCCAAGTACACTGGGGCAGCCCTTGCAAACCACCATGGAAACACCAAGAAAAGTCACATCTGGCTCTTGTGGAGGCAACACCAGGAAACTATAAACTGGAAAAAATCCAAAACGTTTATACTATTATGGAAAGAATTTAAATTCCCCGATTAACTTTCTTAATGGCTTGTTTAAAATAAACATATTTTCTTGCATATTTAAGAATTGACCTGCAGGGCCCATTGACAAAGAACACTCCCTGCTGTTGCTTTCCACATGTCAATGTTTCTTTAATGAAAGAACAATTTCAAATCCACTCCCCTCTTATCTTGGGGACAGTCTGAGCTGCCTGCTGTGGCCTGAGCCAGGAGGAAGAAGGATATGATTGTTCAGCATCAAAAGCAGCAGCAGTCAATCTGTAAACTTCCCAGTTGGAAGCACATGCAAACAGAGGGTAAGCTGCATCCCTTGGGAAGTGCTGTTATTCCAGGGTCTTTTCCCCTCCAGCCAGTGTAGACTTAGCATGTGAAGTTACAGCCAAACCCTTCCACGCAGAAAACTGCCCATTCAAGAGCAGTTTTCAGGATGCATACCCATCACCCCCGAGGCACTGCCACAGGCAGGCAGTGCTGGCACACTCCCACAGCAGCAGCCTGCACACATTACCACTTCTCACCAGCATTTCTTCTTGTTTTCTGGATCTATCTCCACCAGAACCCCCCACTGAGAGTTGGTTTTCAGAACTATCCAGGCTGAAGGGAGGAAGAAACCACAACCACCAACTCCAACTCTCCATTAACTTGCACTTGGCCTGGGGTACTCCAGCAGGGTCCATAGCAGTTGTCCAGCCTCACACTTGCAGGGAGCACCATCTCTTTCCATAATGTTTTCTTTCTGTACACATTAGAAACTACAAGCAGGCTTTAAAAATCACACTAGAAACCCAAATGCTCCACACTAAGTATCCCAGTTCAGCAGAGCCAGGGAAATCAAAGCAAACCTGGGCAGGGCTTTCTCTGAGACAGGTCTTCAGATGCAGAAGTTCCCATACCTGCTCACAAGATTAACTCCTCTCCATGGACATTTCTGTTCAGCTCAATCCTCTGCAGCTGGCATTTTTATTTACCCACTTCATGCAGGCAGGAACACTGCTCTGCACAAAACTCCATCTGAACTGACAAATCCCTTCTTGTTTATAAACGGCCACCACTGCTGACCTCACTTAGACCAGGGTGAGGCTTTTTCTACCACCAGAACTCCCCAGTCACATCCAGGTGAAACACTGCCTGGGAGGGTTTCTATGGCAGCAGCTCCTTTTCCCTGCCACACTCCTGCCTACAAAAGGTATTAAATTAATGCAGCTTGAGTAATAGACAACAGCCATGCTCCTCATGGTCTCACTGTCACAGCTCCTTCAGTTCCCTCTGCTCATTTGGAGCAAAGCAGGCTGCTGCAAGCTACAATTCTAAGACTCCCTGTTTTTCCAAGTTATCTTTTTGACCACTGCCAAAACCCAGCCTTTTTTTCTTTTTCCTTGCAAGTTTTAACAAGAATTTTTTCCTGTCTACGTTTTTTCTGCTTAAAAAGCAACTGCTAATACACATGAAGACTAAACTCTAAGCATCATGAGGATTTTACCTGAACTTCACTGTAGTTTGCAATGAAGGCAGAGGTAGCACCAGCTCCTACCAGCAAACACAGAAATACTACAGATTCTCAGCTGCCTTAGAGAATCCTTTATCTACTTTAAGTGCTAGTTATTTATTGTAAATAGATGACAAGAATCAACTGCATTTTGCCTGTGCAAAAGACTGGAAGCCAATACAACCTAAACAACCATGACAATATTAATTTCAGAACAAAGAGGTGGTATTAACCATCAGAAAATAAGTTAAAAGTAGGAAGCAAAACTGAAGCAAAGGCAGAAAGATGGGGCAGGGGACAACAACTAGAAAGACCAGCAAGCTACAGGCTGGTCTGAAACTCCCCAGCTCTGAGGAAATTCTCTAGAGCAGCAGCAGTGTTCTCTGGATATTGAGCACCTTATACTGCTTGAAGTGTTTGAGCAGCTTAAGGACAGCAGGATCCCTCCTTGAGAGATGGAAAAAAGATTCAGGAAGTGTATCAGCCACTGGCCAACAAGAACTTACAGAAAGGAAAGCAGGAAGCATGGTTGCACCCAAAAAAATCCCCTCTGAAAATAAACCAAGTGAGATCTGCACTACTGCAAGTCTCTAGTCTGCTGAAGTTCAGCTGAAAACCCTCTGTCAGCAGTCCTGTACTTCTGCCTGGCCAGAGCACAAGAGCATCCTTCTTGTGCTTCACTTCCCCTGTTTGTAACAAGACACTGGCCCCAGTAAATGACCACCATGGTATTTTACACACAAACCATTGAGAGGCTCACACAAACCCTCTGCTCTGATGAAAGCAGCAATAAAAGCTGTCTGAGCACTGAAAGAATGGACTGCCTCTGGAGTATGCTCCAAGGGCTCCGTGTGAGGGCAGCCCCAGGGGAGCAGAGGAATGTACTGATACTGCAGTTCTCAAATCTCTTCATCAAGAAACTAATAAGAGAAATCCAGTCTGATGACATAATTGTCCACACTCATGTTACATTCCAACATTTTCTGCTGAGATTCAAGAGCTAGGGATAGAACTAAATTTAAACTATGAGGAAGGAGATGCAGTTTTCCTCATCTTCCACAGGAGACTTGATTCCAGCACAGTTCACTCACGTTACCCCCAGTGTGCCCTTTTCCCTGTCCCACCTCCAACGGTGGAACAGTGTGAAAAGCACATTCCAGTTCAGGTCACACCAACAGAAATGGTCAGTCAACTTTGAGAGGCACCCCTGGAAAACACACACTACAGCTGCCTCCTCCTTGCAGCCCCAGTGAAGGTGAAGAGTTAAGATCAAGAGAAAACCTCAAGGTCCTGAAGAGTGCAGCAAAGCTGTAACTCTGCACTTGTGGGGACAAGATTTAAGCTTGATATCTTTACAAGAGAGCCAGTGCAGTCAGCTTCCCACAGCAGCATACTGGGAACACAGGATTTCAGCACCCTTGAAACGAGGTTAGTTGGCAAGAGCACTGCAATTAACTTGGTGCCGAAAAAACTCTCCTACCACAAGCACTGCCACGAGAGCTGGGACCATTTCAAGCAAATTCAGATTTTCAACCTCGAGACACCAGAAATGTCAGTTTTCCATTCAAGCAGTTGCCTGTGCAGCCTAACATGGAATTCTGCAGTAAAATGCTTTACAAGCTCAGGCACACAGCAGCTCCAAGGTGAAGCTGGATCCTCAGCCCACTCATCCACCAGCCCCTCCCTGGCTTCTCTTTTTTTCCCCTCAGACTCTGCTACTATGGAGACACCCTTTGAAACAAACCTGCCCTTTGAGCAAATAAAAGGTGTGGCCTCGTTAAATAGTCTAAAATGCCTAAACTGGAGTAGTGCAGTAATGCAGTCATTCTGGCTTTTCAGGGCAGCACACACCCAGGCTTTATGATAGACTGTTCCCAAGTTGAAACTTAACTAGTTAGTCAACCTTGAGCTTTTAAACTCAGTGCAGCAAAGCAGACAGGGCCTTAGTAAAGCTCAAGGTAAAGAAATCCTGCTGGATGAGTCACAGGAAACCTAGGAAAGAACATTTTGTGCCCCAATCTGTAAAAGGACAAGGTTTAGAAGGAGCTCATCACTAATTCAATCCCATCTCAACTGCAGTTGTGTAATAATGACAATCTGCTTTGGCAAACACCGAGCAATCATTACACTGGGATTACCACAACATGCTTTGCTGAACTAAGCACAGTGCTCAACGAGCTCCTGTGAAGCCTGAAAGAGCAATTCCAGAGCCACACAGGCCTGGACATCAAACACAGCTCACTCCTCTTGCTAGGAGAGACAGACAACTAATGAGGCACCAGCACACCTGAATTATACAGTCTGACAACATTTGAAACAGGCTGTCAGTGACTCAGGGATCAGAGTCTATCCCTACACCTGTGGGTTTGAAAAGAAAGAGTTGAAAAAATTAGTATGTTGAATATTTGGGTTTTTTAAAATCAAGGAGGCCTGAGGTTAATAAAAGATTTTCTACAGTCATTTTATTAACTGATCATTTTCTATAAAGTCTCAGGCAATTTTTTTTTTCCAAACACAAGTCACAGCTTGTTCCCTTCAATTGCAAGTCATTTCCTTGTGGAAAGTGACTCAACTAAGTTTAGATGGGATGGAGGAATCCCCTCCACAAATCTCACAGCTGATGAGCCTGTGGGAGCACCCATGCCCTGCACCTCAGCTTCAACCAAGTGCTGAAGCTCCTGAACTTCCTACAGGAGGAGGCAGTGCTCAGAAGACACCAAGGGCTCCCCCAGGGCCGTGGGAGGGACAGGCAGGGCTGCAGGGTGCACTGCCTGGGTGCAGCATTCATCTGCAGTTGAAGGCAGATGCAGCTCCTCAGCCAGCATCCATGTCCCACAGCAGCAACATGTGGCTTTCACGTGTGATCATGCCTGTTGGAGGGGCCACAAGAGCCAGCTTGTTGCAGGCTCTAACTAAAGCCATAGGAGGGGACTGGAATTTCCTCACAACATTCTTGGCCTGCTGCCTGAAGCCATAATTACTGTTCCCATGGCAAAGATCCTGGCTTGATCACAAATCACTTCTATACAGTCAGCCTGTACCAGACTCCAGCAAACCCTGCTTTAAAAATTAACTTCTCAGATGCCACAGAAAGGTATGTTTTATTTCTAGAAGCACTTCTTTCAAAAAGAGCTCAACTTAACCAAGAAACTACAAGATTATTCAGCACCTGAACTATTCTATGACTTCTTTAATCACTGAAACACAATTTCACTTAAAAGAATAATGTATCACAGTTCATACTTTCTAGTAAGTCAGTCCTGCTCAGACTTAAGAACCTGAAAAAAAAAAACCAGCAATATCAAAGGGAAAAGTGATCCAGAGAGTGATCTTGGTCAAACTGCTGAGAAAAATCAACTGCAGGTCAGACCCAGGGAGTATCAGTTCAAATACAGCACCTCCTTCTGAAGGCCATTCTTCCTTCCCTTTCAGAGCTGTGAAGTTATGGGAAGAACCAGGTCTAAATCATGCCTCTGCAGGACATTCCAGAGGGCTGCACATCAAGAGCCCCAAACCAGGACTGTAATGAGCTTCCTAAACAAATTCACACAACACTTTAAACCCAAGAGCCTGGGGACCAGGCTAAGCTGGAGCCCAAGAACAGCAACTACAATTACCAGCCTGATAAAAACAAGACCATCAGGCTGAGCAGCATTGAAGTAGTAAGACATAAAAATAAACCTAAATAGAATTAAGGTCTCAGAGCAATTAATAGAAACAGGAGCAAGCACCCTCAATATGTAAATTAAGGATGCAAGAAAATATTACGTGTGCCAGCATCTTGCCTCTTGAAACAATAAAGATGCTTTCACAAATTCTTCAATTTCAGTTAAACTTGGTAACTGGGAGCACCTGCAGCAGGAGGACAACCAAGAGGCCTCTGGGAAGTTAATCTGTTGGCAGTGGTTTAAGTTGCAGACAATTCTACTTGTCTGAGAAATTCTCTAACACTGGGACATTCTGGTCACAAGAATAAGACACTGGTGACACAAGGTCAGCTGGTGCCTGAGGAACACACTGCCTGAAGTAAGACAGAAGCTGACAGCTTTGGGGGACTGTAATCTTCCAACACCTTAAACCTGATGGAAACTACCCCTACCTTCTTTCTACCCAAGCTGCAGGAAATTGAGTTTATACTTGAGATTAAAAAATTTTGAGTCCATGTTACAAAGACCTTTCACAGCCCCCTCAAGCTGTGTCAGCAAACAGGAGGGCAGATGGAGGTGGAGTCTCAGATGAGCTGCAGCCAACAAGGTTTTACACTTCCACAGAGGTATTTAAGCAGTAATTGAGACTATTTGATGACACAGCTTTTTGAACCAGAGGTGCCTGCACCTCTCTGCATGCAAGACTCCTGTGGTCAGAGGATCTTAAGCAGCACAGAAGCAGCAGAACATGGTGAAGCTGGACACAGCTGAGCTCCCTGCAGCCATGTAGAGATGAGGCACAAGAAGAGCCTTTGCTTTGTTCCATGACAGACAGGATTCTAACTTACCTAAGCAAATCCACAACATGAGTAACACATTGCAGCACTGAATGTGCTCTCATTAGAGTCTATGCTGGCACATCTGAATGTGATTTAATCAGGTAACAAGGGCTATGTCAAAAAAAACCCCCAATTTTAAAACTTTATCAAGATTTACTTTCTTCCCTTTGTTTCTGTCACTTCAAAATTTTATTCAACTCTCAAAACCCAACTTTTCTGCCTTGACAAGAAACCTCATTTTTGCACTTTTGCCTCCCCAGTCCCCACCTAACTGTACAACTGGAGCAATCCTGGTCACAGTTCTGCCATGTGCTAGGACTAGCAGCCCTCAATGGGATTTCTCCCAGTCCTCATTTTAGACACTGGACTGTGCTGCTCTAGGGCCTGAAACCCCCCAGACAGGAGCAGGGAGGCCACACAATCCTACAACCTGCAGCATCTCAAGATTCACTGAAAGGACTAATTAAACTTTCAGAAACTTCTGGTCAAGTTTACTTCTTAAATCTGCAAAGACCTTAAGCTGCAAATTCCACTTTGTTACAGCCAACTGAGGAGATTTTCACCTAGATTAAAAACCAGTTTACTACAAGATGCTGTTATCAAACTGCTCTACAGCAGCTGCAGTCCACCTTTTATAATTGCAGTGGGACTCTTAACCCAATGTCCTGTCCAGGCTCAAGCCTTTCCTCCTCCCACGATGGCAAACTGAACTTGCAGTAGATTGTGTTCTCAACCAGAACCAGACACTATCCCAGCACTGCAATTAATCCAAATTCCATATGCTCATAGCAGGAGAAGTCCTAACAACTTGCCCCCTACAGCTTTGAAATAGAGCCCCTTTATGCATTTAATCCCTCTCAGGAGCACTGCAGCACTAACAAACACACCCACGCTCAATGTGCATCACATTATTTCTATATTTTTTTAATTAAAAAAAAAACAAACTAGTTGCTGTCTAGAAGCAAATTCTCCCACTTAGATGGGCCCAACAGAGCTCATGCTGCAGGTTCAGCTCTGCTTCAGATCTGTCCCATCACATCACTTTACCCACCTATTCAGGTAGCCACATGTGATTCTTTCCCAGTCAATAATGAAGTAAAACCAGTTACAGCCAATACCACCCAACTGGGACCATTAAAAAAACAACCCCCCAAAAAAACCCACAAAAAAAAAAAAAGCCACACACACCAAAAATAACACAACAACAAACAAAACACTGTTGGATCACTGCTGTGAGGGCAAGCATTCCCACACATACCTCACAGGGCTGAATTTACTGTAATCCTGATCCCAGAGCTTTAGCTACAGTGGTCACAGTGAAATGAAGCATCTTTAGCACACGGAGTGCCCATCCCCTCTACCCTGCACAGGACAGTTCAGCTTCCCACAGGAATCAGCCTTTACCCCATGAGCACAACCCCATGTCACTGCACAGCAGGTAACGAGGCTCCTTTCCAGGCTAAATCTGAACTTTCAAAACCTGAGACTAGAAGGGGAAAGGTCGTATTTACTGTACTCAAGAGATAAAAATCAACAGCTAAACACTATTTTCTTGTGGCATACAGGTTTTTCACATACAACTGAACAGGAATTCACATAAACAAAGGAAATGGGAGTTCTCAAAAAGAATACGGACCAATTTCTCCATTGAGAGACATTGTCTAGCAGAAAAATAATAAGCATAGCTTGACATTTCAGAAGGGAAAAGGGCCAGTTTCTAAGTGAAGTAAAGTTCTTTCTGACAGTTAATAATCAATGTCCAAATGCCACTAAATGGTGATCCATAAAATAAAAGTTTTAAACGCACAGGAAACTAAATTACCTTCTGAGTAAAACCAATTTACATGGTACCAGAAATAAGCCTTTAAAGCTGAAGATCTGCATTTGGTGAGGCTACAACTAGGTCAGATGCTGAGCAGTGTAAAAAGAGAGAAAAAGTGAGAAATGCCTACCTTTGTACCAACTGTTATATCTTGGACAATGCTGTAGAAAAAAGAAAGAAAAGGATTAAAAAAGTTAGATAGGTTTGCCACAAATATCCAGCATAGTTTACAGTAGTAAGAAAAAAAGCAAGTCAAAGTGCACAGTTGTCTTTGTGAGTGAGCCAAGGACAGTTTATACAAAGAAAAATTATTAGATGGTGAAGACCCAAGACCCAGTAGTGACAGAAAACCATAGCTCTCCCACTGCCTACAGCAGAACTTGCCTTTTTGCCAGGGTGCCACGGGGAGTGGGGGGGGGGTAACACCAACACCCTGCAGCTGGCACAGGCCAGCAACACCAGCCCAACACCACCTCTAAGCCAAGAGCATCAAGAGTCAACTCCATCACCAAGAGTCACTGCTGTGGCCTGACCCAGAGGGCTGAGCTCTGCTAGACCAGGGAAAGGCTGAGCTCAAGGAAAACCATCATGGCAACAGTGGGGCTGCTGCTGGTGGAGCTCCACAGGCAGCCAAACACCAGCCTGGGCTCCTTCATCTGCCACAGGGCCAGCTGAATGAGAGCCTGCCCAGAGGGCCCAGCAGCTCCCAGACTGGGGTAGGTCAGTACACAACATTCTGCCATCAATTCTTTTCTACTTAGAAAAACAAATAGCGTTTTTCCCCTAACAGATATGAAGGAAAAAAAATATTGTTAATTTCTACCATATGTGAACAAACCTCACAAAATCAGACTTCCTGATGAACTTGCAAAAAAATAAAAAATAAAAAAATAGGGTTAGCTGCACCTCAAGCAACTCAGGCTGGCTTTCAGCAGCAGCCACATTTTTACATCACAACACACCTCCTTAGAGCACCTGATGGGATCAGGATGACCTGTCCACACCTTGGCATATGGCACCTGGGTCATCTTCCAGGATATCACTTGCACCCACACGTTACTCTGCTGTGGGAGGGCTCCAGAGTTAAAGGATTTCAGTTACACCCTTTCACTGAAGATTGTAATACACTTCAAACTACCATAAAGCAGCAACACAAAACTGAGGTAATCAGGGGAGGCAGACATATACAAGCACTGCCTGTTCCAACTCCAGTTTCTCAAAAAGCTGACTGCAATTCCATGGTAAAGGATCCCCAAGTGGCTACCAGACCTGCAGCACCTCTGAGGAAACGTGGCCAGGAGCACGAGGCAGGGCAGCACAAGGAAAGGCCAAGCCCTGGAGAACAATTCTATTAAGTGATTTCATGCTAAAGATCTTGCTTTTACTGCTTCTTCCTTCTCAACAAGGTGAAATTTTCCAAGGAATTACATCCTGCTCCATCCCCTTAAGTCATGTGTGTTTCCCCAGTTCCACCACTCTGCCACAGTGCAGGCAGAAGCCAGCTCAGCTCCTCACACTTCCTCCTCCAGGCCAAGCTGCCATGTCATCACAGCCCACGCTCCACAGCCTCCGGAGCTGTGAGCCACTTGCCAGCGCCCCAAGAAGGCTCTGCAGGACACCCCCTCCTGCTGGCAGCCCCCCAGCAGATGGGTCCTGCCCTAATGAACTAATTAAACCCATCTGCACAGGCCGGCCCAAACAATCACCAGCATTCTACCCGAACTGCTAAATATTCTCCAAGTCCACATTTCTTCAGTCCAATAGTGTCCCCAGGGATGTTCAGTCTCCCCCACACCCCCGTTATTTCCAGCACAGCAGAGAGAGCCACCAGCAACCCCCCATTTCCCCCAGAGCATTTTCTCTCTTCCTGTTCCTCCTGCGGGCCTCTCGCAGGAAATCTTTTACAGAAAGCAGTCTTAAGGAGGGACAGTATTTTAAGTTATCCAACAGGAAGAGTTTTTTTATTCGCCAAGAATCATCGATTCTTGGAATGCTGGTGTGACCCATTTGATAACAAACACCAAGTGAAACAAGAACCAGGGGTATTTCAGAATGTTTATTCGAGAAATGTGCAATATACTTCCAGTTCACACCCCTCCCCAAAATCATCCTTAAGTTTCATTCTCCCTTCCTGTGTCAATCTTCAGCAGGGGATTAAAACTTCTATTTTCCAAACGAGGCACTAAACCCTTTCAAAGCATCACCTACTCCTACACAATAAGGGGAAAAAAACAGAGCAGCACCAGGTAAACCTCATGGTCCTTTTCCAAAACAGCATTTCCCATCTGAGCTCCTCACATGCTTTAACAAAGCCACTTATTCAAACCTGAAAAGCACAGCTGTGGGACAGTTTAAGTGTGAGAAGCTGAAAGAAGCTACCCATGGCCAGCGAGGTCAAAATAAAAAACCATTTTCAGAAGCAGCTTTTGAAGCTTTAACAGGAGATGGACAGACCTTCAAAAGGCAGCAGAGTGCACTCGTGTCACACTAAGATTTCTGTATTCAAAATGTAATGCACGCAGGAAAACTACTATTGATGAGCTACTGCAAAGACAGCTGACAACAAGCTGATTTCTGCCGGGGTCTCGCATGCTGAAAGCTTTTTCTTTTTTTTTTTAAATATCATTCAACACAATGATCAAATTCTTAAAAGAAGCAGAACAACCTGAACTTCACCCTGGACTGTAAAAATCAACTATAAGACGACTCTGTGAGGTTTGGCTTTTTTTTGAGAAAAACAGAGACGCCACTTTTTCAGTGGGTAAAAAAAAAAAAAACAAAACCAAAAACCAACCAAACATGTGACTACGCCTAATTCTCACCAGACTAGTGTTCCGAGGCACGAAACAAGGAGGCACTAATTTGGGTTTCACGTACTTAAGGCCTTGAAAAGTCAAGCTGCTTACTCGGAGGCCTTCAGAAATACAACTACTAGAAAGAATGAAGCAGTCTAGAAAAAAAAAATGCTCGAGAAGAAATACAGAGTTCGTTTTCTGTTTAAACATCACTTTTAGCGAAGCGAGGCACCAGAGGAGGTAGGGATTAAAGAGGAATCAACGCTGCCCAAGATGAAGAGTTACACTCCTGGGCGAAAAAAACACCCCCAAAAAAAAAAAAACCACGCAAGAAAGCTACAGGAGTCAGGGAGGAAAAAGTTTAACCTCCAAGGAGTTCCGATCCGAGGTGGACAAGAGAAAGAGGAGGGAGCCCGAGAGCAGCTCTACGCCCTCCGCTGCGGCTCTACCTACGGCTCAGGTGAGACTGCGATGGCAGCGGCGGGCCCGAGGCGCTGCGGCTCCGGGGAGCGGGGCGAGGCTTGTGCCGAGCGCGGAGCCGCTCACAAAAGCCAGGCCATCAAAGAGTCCCCCGCACGCACCTCCCCCCGCCCCCAACCCCCCCCTCCCCAAGCGCCCCACCAAGCAGGCCCGGCCCCCCCGGGCAGCACACCCCGCACCCCCGCCCCCCCCCCC
>JANHGL010026029.1:12287-25300 GCA_024611195.1 Ceyx melanurus
TTGGACTAGATGATCTTCTAGGTCCCTTCCAGCCCCTAATATCTGTGATTCTGTGATTCTGTGATTCTGTGATTCTAATAGTTGTTTTGACCAAATTAATCCCTCTCCATCAGAGCTATGAGCTTTTGGGAAGTAGTAACTTCCCAAAGTACTGTGATCTCTCATATGCTTGTTGTTTTCTACTAATTAATTATTCAGGCAGGAATAAATGAGATTCATAGTCTACAGTTTCACAAACCACCTTTCTAATAGTGGAACTAAGACATATCAGTAGAAAAGTAGGATGTATAAAACCCTTACCAGGTTGTATAGTGAAACACTTTAGGAAAGTTTTATTTTAGTATCAAATCCAGTGTAATTAACAAGGTGCTGCTTTTATATTAAGCACAGTCTTTTGAAGATTTGTCATTTATTAAGCATCACAAAACTTTAGATAGTATGACCAAATGACATTGTGCTTTATTTTATTTAATCATACATTTAGAAACTGTTTATTGCATTTCAAACTTACCTTTGGTCTGTTGGTTCCTTTGCAGAGAAAAATACTATTTTGTTTTGAATTTTCCTGAGAGGAGCGAAACAAAGTGAAGTTAAAAGTTTTTTTGAGTTCAAGGAATATGTCCTGTGAGCCGAACAGTAATGGGTGAAATTCAAGTTTAAATCACTGGGGAATAATTTGTTGGCAGTAGCATCTGGAAAACAAGTGAGCTAAGAGTTGCAGAGGTTAGTTTTTAGAACAAATGATAGAGTGGGCTCTAAAGATAAATTTAAAGGCACAAGGTGGGATAGAAAAGGAAAGTGATGCTGGCACAGGATAAATCAGGGATCTGAAGAGGAGATTTAGCAGTGTGTATAGTAGGCTACAGTTAAACAAGAGAAGCATTTGAAGGAAAAATAACAGTCATTTTGGATGTCAGTTTATTGATTGAAAACACAAGACAAAACTTGAAAAGCGATACAGAAATAGTGCTTGTGAATGTTCTGACATATTTTTTATGTGCGATAAAGTTCATATTAGAAAAATAACTTTTCCACAGAAGAAAACCTGACTTAATTTCAAAAAGGTTTCTAATTGTTCAAAGAGATTTCACAATTTTGAGTGAAAACATTCATTATTTTCCAAACAAGCTGTCGTTTTAAAATATGCAAGTACTTTTTTGAAAAATAAAAAGTTAAAATAATTTTAAGAGTTCTTAAATTTTATTAATCCTCTTCATTTGTTAATTACAAATTAAGATACCAGTGGTGTGCACCACTTTCTGGTTTTAGTGGCAAGAGGATTAGGGTGAATCTTTCTGATACCCATCACAAGAACTCCAATATGCAAAAGCATTGTGTGTGTTTGCTGTACTGATGAGTTCTGCATCCTTTTGTTTGGTCTTAGGTTTGTAAATTAACCATGTAAACTGTATTATAATCTCTGTTAATCTTGAAAATGTTCTTAAAGAGCCAAAGTGTCATAAAGTGGGATTATTTTTGGACATGTCTGTATTGTATTGTTAATATCTCCTTCCCTTCACAGACAAGAGTGGAAGCCCAGAGAAACCCTATTCCTATGATAGACTGTAATTATGAAGTTAACTGGGGTGATGTAACATTGTTCTCTTCAGGAAATTTGATCAGAAGTCTTAACTGAATAGATTAATGACTTCAAAATCCACTTATAAATTTATGAATCACACTGAAGATGGTTGATAATGGAAAATCATTACATCAGCTGCCCAGTATGATTTGAATTTTCTCAGGTCAGCTGGAGTTATTCTGACAACACAGGTAATAACACTTTATGTAATGAATATTCAGTTATTTGTAGACTAAAGCAGAAAGAAATGGAAGCTCGAGTATCCCAGTGTACATCTCAGCATCTGATCTGTGCATCTTAACAATGATCAGGACCATACCTTTTTCTGTCTGTCTACCTGCCTGCCTAACTACCTACCTATCTATTTATAAGGAAAAACACTGTAGTATTTGTCATATATCTCTTTTCATACTAGAGTATCTATAACTAGAGTATTTACAGATCCAGATCAATGGCCTAGTGCTGTGAAATCCTTCTCATTTATGTGCTATTATTGTTGGTTTCTTTCTAATTTCTATATTAGTATGAAATCCAGTAAACATCATCATTTTACCAGAAGGAAAAGAGGAATGTGTTTTCAAGATATAGTAGGTAAAATACAGTGCAGTGCTTTAAAGAAACATAAAGCACCTTTGACAGAGATTTAACAGTCTAGGTATTATTGTTGGACAAAGATATACCAGGTCTCAAGTTGATTTGTTATTTACATGCCATTGCTTCCTATTCTATATCTTTTATTACTGAGACAGTTTTTCAATTACATGTAGAAAACACTTGTTTTGTTTTATGAAAACAGTCTTTCAGCATCTTCTATTTGCAAGTCAATATGTTAGATGTGAACTCTCATTGTTTGTGTCCTCTAGCAACTAAAAGCAATATGGAAGTCTTCACAATACAGAATTTCTCAGGCATCTTCCAGCAATCTTTTTCTATGGGTAAACTGAGAACACAGTTGTGTCTACACAAGATTAACCATGGACCTCATTAAGCTAAGTCCCATGTCCCAGCTGCAGTTCTGCAGCAATGAGCAGGTCATCCCAGGAGGCCAAAGTTAGGAATTGGCATCCCAAATCTGTCACTTGGTTGAACGCATTTCTTTCTCTGAAGCATTCACAATACCAAGAAAACAAAGTCTGGGGATGTCATACAAGGATTACATCCTCAACGCTCAGTGAAAGTAATCTCTTAAATTATCTTAAATTACTTCAACACCTATACATACAGATTTTGATGTCCAACTGCATGTGTGTGGTGAGGCTTTCACATGGAATGGGGATTTAGAGACACAAAACCCCAAGAAAAAATGTCTTTTTATCTTTAAAAACCTTTAAATCTTAGGGTGTTTAAGTATTTCACTCCTAGTTGTTAAGCTTTTTAGTTTGAATTGGTTTTCATAGCATTTAACTTTGGCCTTCTACAACATTTTTTGCCTCATCTTAAGTAAACGGGGAGACTCCCTCTGTTTTTATTCAGTACAGAGAAATCAACACCTCCACAGGATAATTCATCCTACCTTACTTTAGCATGAGATATATTACTCTATGAAGATGTTACATTCCCTCCTTTGTCTGCAGAGGAAACTTACATTACTGAACAAATAAGATTCAATTTAGAACTCATATGGACAAATCTGGGCGAGATGGAATATCCAATCCGTTCTTGCAAAATTCAGTTCTTCAACCTTTGTGTAGCAAATCACAAAGCTTCAGCCTACTTCTGATTTGAAAAGGAAATTGTGTATTTAGCAAATTAAACACTGTTGTGCTTTTAGTCATGTTTTTGTTGTTGTTTTTTTTTTTTTTATCCTGTGCATAAAGACAGCATATTGAAGACAGTAAAGAAGTGGATTTCCTGCAGATTAACAGAGTTTGATAAGCACAAGTATTTCTGTAATTGTGGTAAATTGCAAAAATGCACTACAGAGAACAGCTATAAAATGTCACAAATCCACTCAGACAGCAGACGTGGTGAAAATACGAATCACTTGAATACATCCAAGAGGGCAAAACATTTGGTTGCTGCTGAGACATAGGTACAAATCCCAAAATGCTGACGCATGGCAACAAATTTAAATGAGTGTGACACCATTTGTAAAACTGTGGTGTGAGGTACCAGTTCTGATGGGCTTCAGAATAAGAGACAGAGATGTTTTTTCTTATGTCAATTAACAGTTCATATACATATAAGTTTACTCATGTCTCTAGATAGGAATTTTATCTTCTATCATGCTAAATAAGTTAGACAGTACAAGAAAACCTTCAGGTGAGTAATATTCCTTTGGATTTTTTTGTTTTGATTTTAGACCAGATGAAAGACTTCTGCTTTCTTCCAGTTACATTATTTTGTTGTCCTGGAATCTTCTTAAGTCTCAGAAAACTGCCCATTACAGAAAACCATGCAAATTTTGCAGCTGAGTTTTAACAAAGCACACATCTAAGCAATCCCTATTACCAAACAAAAGGAAACTGAGACACCACAGCCAAGAATCTCATATAAAGCATCTAAAATTAAGATGGTTTTCTTGAAATATTAACCCAATTCCTTTTGGGTTAAGAGTTAGGAGGAAACAAAAAGGTCCAAAGTCAATTCCATTAACTTGATCAGAGCTACACCAGGACTGTGTCTTGAGATCATTATTTTACAAGACATGGATGTCAATATCATTATATAACCAAGTGTGTCTAACACTTTCCTGGATAAATATACTTAATAGATATAGTTTTGATCTTTTGCTGTAAAATTAATAAAAAAGAGATTGGCCTTAGTCTGCCAAGCGGATTTTCTCAGTCTCATTAAAGGATGACTTTTTTTGGGGTGTGTGTAAATAAATACATTTCAGCACACAAAAGAAGAAAACTGTTTTCTGAAGAAATCACCCGAGTTTCACCTCCTCCATATATTATCTCTGCACCATTTTATTTCAGAAAATAAAAAAAAAATAAAAAAGACTTCTTATTCCAGGGGGTTCTCTGTCTGTACTCGTGTCCATCTCATATCCATATTCCACTAGAATGTTAATGCTTTAAATTTCAACTGTACCTCAGAGACAGATATATTTGACACAGGAATTTTGTTGTACTACAAGGACTGGCCCATGGAGCCTGGGGAATTTTGATCCTTTGATTTATCTGCACTTTTATAGATCATCTTCATAACATTTGAGAGTAATGGGTAATTCAAGATTCATCTATGCACGCTATGGCTTATGCAGTGCCTTGAAGAACTCCCTTGAGACGGACTGTAAATAATATTCCTTGCCCATGCAGAATAAATGGGCTATTGCTACTCTGTCCCCCAAAAGTCAGGTGGTCAGGAAAAAGACTGTGAAAAGAGATGCAAGGATGAAACCTGGACTACTCCTTTAATTTTATTATGTATTTACTGTGGCTGAGATTATTTTGTTTTACCAGGAGTGTGGCAAATGTAAGAAAAGAAGCTCAAATATGTAGGGCTGTTTTTGAGAGGGTGCATTCCAGTATCATTTCATTTCTATGGCCATCCTTTAACACACACTCTACTTACATCTTGGGGAAACAAAGGGAAAGACACTGTAATGCTGCTGCTAGTTAATAAGAAACACAACGCTCTGCTTATGTTAGCATAAGCACTGTTCCGGCCTTCTCTGTTCTGTTGTCCAGGACAGTGGTGGAATCCCCATCCCTGGAGGTGCTTGAGAGATGATTAGATGGTGTATTTAGGGTTATGGTTTACCAAGTAGTCTTGGTAGCGTTAGGTTGATGATTGAAGTAGATTGTACAAGTCTTTTCCAATCTACACATTTCTATGATTCTATGATTCTTACACTGTCACACCTGCAGCTCTCTCAACTTTGCAGAAAGTTTATAATTGATTTATTCAAGCTTAAGAGGAGAATTAGGCCTACATTTTGAAAATAATGATACTTGATTGTAATGTCGCTTCAGACCATTCACTTTCCCTTACTCATGATGATTATTAACTAGTTGTGGAGTTTAAAAAAGTTATTATTTTTTTTTGTTTGTTTTAATGTTTTGTTTTGTTGTGGGTTTTTTTTTTTTTCTGTTTCTTTGCTTTGGGGGGTTTGTTTTGTTGTTTTGTTTGTTTTTTGTTTTTGTATGTGTTTCGCCTTTTTTTTTTTTTTAATAAAAAAAAACCAGTTCAGAGCTAAGAAAGGTCTGTGCTGATGAAGAAGCATGGAGAAAAATAGAGGGTTACTCCTTAACTCAGTCCCCTCTTCTCAGAGGCTTCCTCTGGTGCAGCCATGTTATCACAAAGCAGCACTGAGAGTGAAAAAGAAAGGTCCCAGGGAACTAGACATGAACTTAAATTACTGAATCTGAAAAATTAGCTTTACAATGCTATATTGAAAATTTTATGCTATCCACAGAAAGAATTCCCTTGCTATAAATAACACAGGGGTGATTCTTGATACAAAGAAACCAGAGAAGCCACAGCTCACATTACTTCTCTACTGCAGTCTCCAGTGGCTTCCAGTAAACCATCTCTTTTTAGAATTGGAGTAAAACAGAGCAGCATTCACTTTTCTGCATCTTTCTATACAAACACCACCAAGGCTCACATAGAGTTCTGGTCTTAAGGCACTGAAAACAGCAGATAATGTTGAAATCCATATTCAAATCAAGATAAACATCCTCAATGCCACTGACCTCAGAGCAAGTCCTGTCTTAAAAAATAACAGGAAGACTTAGTGGGAGCTCATATTCTCAAAAAGTACTAAATACTTTAATGAATTATTTAGTGTTTTTATGTCTGGCATTAAGTGCTCCTTACTGACATCACTGAAAGTTGTGTATCACTTAACTGAATCTCAGATTTACACCTTTTCCATCTCATGAGAATAAATATTTTCCAAGAATGTAACAATCCTTTAAAATACAATAAACATTTAAAAATAAAATAAATATAGAATACATCATAACAATAATAATAAAAGAAAAAAAAAAAAAACAGAGGCAAAAACCCACAGATCAATTCTATTAGAATCTAGCAGGAGAACAACTGTCTATCAAAGCTCTGTCTTCTTATCTGACCACAATCAAACAAGACAGCAAAGTACCTCTAGGACAGGGGCTCCAAGAAGTAGAGGAATGTCTGCAGAGTCTGGAGCTGAAAGGCTGCCATTCTACTAAGAATGTCAATCAGCCCTTGGTCTTCTCTGATGCTGAAAGAGAAAAATTGTTCTGTTTCACACAGGTGAACCACAGTCTAATGTAAAAATATGGATGGAGAAATTTTAGTGGGTTTTGTTTTTTTAAAAAAACCCGACAAATTACTATTCTACTAGAAGAGTTCAACATGGAGGGACAAAACAGGATCAATTTATTTTGAAAAAAAAAAAAGTTTTGCACTTTGAAAAGATAAATCCCCTTCCCATTGGAGCAAATATTTTCCAACATAAAATAATTTTACCGATCAAAAATCAGGAGATCTCACTGTTTTGGGGGTGTTATGATCAGAGCAATCCTCTATTTCATACTCTTTCTTACTGCACTTCAGATGAATCTGAAAATCTTAGCTTGTTTTTCTTATAAAACCTATGGCATAGCCAGACACATGTGCTGGTTTCCCTTAGCTGTGTAATTTCTGATGTTGTTTGGAAATGTTGCTAAATATATGATTAGGCATAAACTGCAGCAGTCTACTCAATACATTCAGACAGATTTTATTATTGCATTCCTTATCTCGAATCCTCACAGATTAAAAGTCCACTTACACACTTCAGAGTTGTCTAATTTTTTCAGCAAGCTTTTCATTATCAGACTTCTAGCAATGAAAGCAGAAACATTATGTTAGTGAGTCTAAATTCTGGATGTACAATCCTAGAGCTTTGCACACCAAGCATGGGTGAAGATTAGTTAATGGATCCGAATGATTTGAGAAAGTAATTTATTATTCAAAAAAGAAGCCTGGGCCATACTCTGCACTGAGTTACTTAAGGGCAGAACACTTTACGTCAGCCACCATGTACCCATCAACAATGGAAGAATACAGTCCAAGATATTCCCTAGTTTTACACTGGACTTGATATTTTACAACACCAGCTTGTCTCTTATGAATCTAAACTTACCGACAGCATGAAAGAGTTAATCTTTGGACTCCCATACGTGTTTGTCAAGGAAGACATCAAATGACTGCATGAAATATGGTGTACGCCTGATGCCAAATGATTATAGTGAAAGAAGAGAGGAGGAAAGTGGTAAAAATCCTATAGTTTCATTTCTAATACATCTATTTTTGCAGTTTACACTCAGCTGAGAAGGATGTTTCTTAACCAATAAATCAACTACCTTGATCCTTGTATCAACAATAGTAGTTCACAGATTCAGATATTAGGGGTTGGAAGGGACCTAGAAAATCATCTAGCCCAATCTCCCTGCCTGAGCAGGATCACCTAGACCAAGTCACCCAGGAACAGAACCAGGCGGCTCTTAAGTGTCTCCAGAGATGGAGACTCCACAATCCTCCTGGGTAGTCTGTTCCAGAGCTCTGTCACCCTCACTGAGAAAAAGTTCTTCCTTGTGTTGACCTCTTGTGCTCCAACTTGCACCCATTGCCTCTCGTCCTGTCATTGAATGACAGTGAACTGAGATTCAAAACTCAAGTCTACTCCTTCAGATTTCTGAAAGCAAGTGGGAAATGAATAAATATAGAGAAAAGCCTTCAACCAGTTTAGTTTTGAAGATCACTTACTTTTCTTTACACTTGAAGAAACAAGTATTTTATGTAGACAAGGTAGTTGACTGCACAGTTAGAATGTTGGACAGAGCTAGTTCTCTCTGGTACAAGATCCATTTCACATCTGCTTGGTAGGAAATAATATGGTTGTGTTTCACCAGTAGTGGATGGAGTCAGAACTTTCAGAGACATTTTTCCAGGGAGGTTCCGCAACTTTAATTAAGTCATCTCCATAGGAAATGAGCTAGGTGAAACATATTCAGGAAATGTCTTTGTACAACATATCTATACAGAAGTCTAGAAGTATAGATCATTTAGCTTGTAAAAGAACTTGAAGATAATTGTTAACATAACACAGCCAAGTCTACCACTAAACTATGTCCCTTGGCACCACATCTACATGTCTTCTGCAAACCTCCAGACATGGTAACTCCAGTACTTCCCTGGGCAGCCTGTTGCAGGTCTTGACAAGCTTTTCAGGGAAGAACTTATCCCTAATATGCAGTCTCAACCTTTCCTAGTGCAACTTGAGGGCCATTTTCTCTTCTCCTGTTGCTTGTTACTTGGTAGAATAGACAAACATCCAACACCCACCTCACTACAATCTCCTTTCTATTAGTTGCAGGGAGTGAGAAGGTCTCCTCTCAACATCGTTTTGTCCAGGCTAAACAAATCCAGTTCTCTCAGACATATATCATGAGATGTGTTCTCTAGACACTTCATCAGGATTTTTTCCCTTCTCTGGAGATGCTCCAGCACCATAATGTCCCTCTTGGAGTGAAAGGCCCCAAACTGAATCCAGTATTCAAGGTGCAGCCTCACCAGTGCTGAGTATAATAGAGCATTAAGTCCCTTAGTCTTGCTGGCCACACTAGTGTTGATACAAGCCAAGATGCTGTTGGCCTTCTTGGCACCTGGGCACACTGCTAGCTGATATTCAGCTGGCTATTGATCAGCCCACCAAGGCCTATTCTGACAGGAAGCTTTCCAGCCACACAGAAGATTCAGTACCATTTGTCCTGGGGTCTAAGGCTTAAATCCAGCATATATGATTTTGAAGGAACATTAAAGATATAGCAACACAAATATATGTGACCAAACATTTCAATGATTTTGTCAAAGTAAAATTACCTTGCTTTGCTCCATTCTGACCACTGTTTAGAGTAATTAACTCCTGTGCCTTATCTGGGGTAATAGGCTTTTCATAGAAGAGGAGTCAGACAAATTGACTGCTTTGAATATAAAGGCAAATATTATTTACTGAGTCTGCTGAACAAAGATTACTCTGTAGCTATGTGGCTAAAGTCTACCTTGATAGAACCTACAATGTTTAAATGTAGTATACAGTACTTTTCTGCATGCTGTCCTCTTTTCCTAAGTCACAGAAAGAACTTCTGTGACCAGATTCTTATACTGTCCATCTTTTGTTCAAAAAATGTATCTAAAAAAAGCCAAGATTTCATATTCCCTTCAGTTTTGTCTCAGATACTTAGCAAGTTTTGCAATAACTTGCAATTATTATCTTTCTCACTTTTAGTTCTGTAAGCCCTGTTTAACACTTTTGTTCTTGTAATTGAATCAGTATATATATAATATATTTATGTGCTTATATATATATTTATGTGCTTATATATGTATATATCCGGGAACTGGAGATTGTTGTGATGGAATTCTTTAGCAGAATGATCAATCAGGTTAGTTTAAACTTTA
Source organism: Ceyx melanurus (assembly GCA_024611195.1). NCBI lineage: Eukaryota > Metazoa > Chordata > Aves > Coraciiformes > Alcedinidae > Ceyx > Ceyx melanurus. The sequence continues at coordinate 22,255 of JANHGL010026029.1, forward strand.
AAATAGAACTCTATTGATGTTCATTAGCAGTACATATTATTTTACTGGTTCATTAACAATTATTATCACTGCATATTCAACATAGTGATTAATAGTCAGTCCTAAATTAAGTACAAGTATACAGTGTCATGGAGTTCATGCCATGAAGTTAGTGCTGCTGACTATAGTTCTTGATGAACTTAATAGATGAAGCCAAATTGATCTGGTGCTTTTACAAGGGTTCTCCACCATCACATCTGAGATCTCATCCTATTATAAAGTGCCTTGCTCTCAGCCTTCAGTTATTGCCTCCTTGCTGTCCAATGATGGGAGCAGGTGCTACGATCCCAGGCTGAAGCAGAAGTCTATTGTTTGGCTGGGCTTTGTTTTGTACAGCACAGAGCTGCTGCTTACTTTACTTCAGTTTTTACAGAGGTCTTCAGGTTGCACTGCTTCAATGAACAGTAATTTTCCATTAGCGAGTTGTTTACAGTTCTGGGTCCTCTGTTTTTGACCCATGCCCATAGGTTTAATGTCTTTGATGATATTTCACATTTGAACTCACAAAATAAGGAAAATCTGGTACCACACTCTGGTTCACACAAGTTCTCATAGAAAGATGATAAGTCCAAGAAGCCAGGCCTGGGATCTGGCACTGATAGCAAAAGTCTTATGTTCTGTTACTAACATTGGTTATATTATTTCTATGGGCCATTAAGTACAATATACATATAAAGTTAAGCTATATTAGTGTATATTTGGTTTCAAAATGAACTTATATTAAAATCTGTACAGTGTGTTTTTGCTTTCATGGATGCAGCAGGTCTCTGTTCATCCAACACATTTTCAAACTGAAAAACAAGCACTCTCCCATGACAAAAGAGAAAAAAGAAAAAAAAAAAAAAAAAAGATCCACTGGTGCTGACTGCTCATTAGTTTCAGTAGGAGACAGGCCTAGGGGAAGAATTACAGTTTGAAGTTTTAACTCAGGAACATGACTGACCAGTGTTGCTCTTCCAGGCACGTTTGTACACTTCCAGACTTGGATTAATTTTAATTCACAGGGAAGAACTGCAAAGATGATTGTTGTAGAAAGCAAGTCATGATTAAAAAAAACCCCAAACATTAACACCCTCCCAACACTGAAAAGCTTGTTTATATTCCATTTCTTCATCTAGAAGCAGGACCACAGTTAAGGCTTCCTGTAGTTCTGAAGAAATTAAATGCCTTGTCTGAGGTCACAAAATGACAGATATTTTTGCACTTGTCAGGCTGACATAAGGTCAGAGGGGAGAGTGAAACAGGGTTGTTCATTATTAAAAACATATACAAAGTAAGATTAAATAACATTGTTAGATTGTAACAAAAATCAAAATTAATGTAAAATTGCTCATCAGTTTCCATATTTACTTCTTGAGACATGTGTATGTGTTGACTTTGAAGAAAAAAGGCTCTAGTTTTAGGTCTACCTGGTACACCTTTTTCAAGCTTGATCTCTTTTCCAACTTGGACAGAAGCTGTCTTATATACATTAATTTTTTAATTAAAAAAAAAAAAAAAAAAGAGTGGAATTGTTGGTGAAGGAAGACAGAAACATGATGGAGGGAATTGGGTATCTGACAAACACTCATTTCATTTTAAGAGATACAAAAAAGTCCCTTCCAGAAAGTATTTGTGTGTTTTGTCCCACAACAAATTAATTCTTTTAAAAGCACGAGTGATAGAAGAAATGTCCTCATAACAGTAGTATCTGGAATTTTCCTACTTCACCACAGGGTGTATGGTGGAAGTATGGTCCAGGGCAGCCTTCTCCCTGAGTCTTATAGAACTTCACCCCTGAACAATTGCAGAATCCTGATAAATTAGTAAAACATTTGGTTAAAGTATGTTGTCAACCAGGAATTCCAGAACAACACAAATCATTGCAATGTTACGGGGCTTGGCCTATGCGTATCAAGTAATTTTCAATGCTATTCAGTGTCCTCACAGGGAAGACAAGACCTCTGGACCTTCAAACAAACTATCAGCTGCTGTGGCCATTCCAACCCTCATGACAAGCACTATGGCCACTCAAACCCTGGTAGCAGGTGCTGCAGCTGAAGCAGAGAACAAACCCCTGCCAATATCAGTTAGCCCAATACAGAAATCTTTTTTAAAAATCAGTTTTCTTTGCAGGAGATGATGATGAAACAGAGTTATAATGAGATCAGGAAGAAGAGCCAGTGGTGATCACCCAGTCCACGTCCCCAAGGAAGCTGTGAGATAAGCAAAAGGATTTCAGTTGTCATCCAGGCAAGCAGTTTATCACCGGGCTGCTCTAATGCTGGGATAACGAGTCTGGTATCATGGAACTAGAGAGGAAGGAGGTCTAACAGCTGGGATCCCTGTCTAGGGAAGAGGGCATTGACAATGAGCTTGGAAAAAGGACACAAGATCTCAACCTTTGGAGAAGACTCCTGTCAAGCATAAAAGAAAGGCACCCTTTCAAGGAGGATGTTACATGTCACCTGGGCAAGTGGACCAGCATGGAGAGAGGTATTCAGTACCTGAGGGACTTAGCAGTGCTGGAGCTGATTTATAATGATCAGAATGATGAAGTCCAATGCACACCACCTATGTTGTGGAAGTTCCTACAGAGTGCACTAATGCTATACGCCAAGCCATTGGCAATACTGTCCTTATCTTGACCTTTGAGGTTGTCAACATTTGGTCTCCTGATATTCCTTCCCATTCCACTGGAAGAGGTGGGGGGAGCAGTGGTTGAGCAGCTGCATGATGTTTAATTGCCTGCAGAGGTTAAATCACTATGGAAAAGTTCCCATGAACACTAGTATTTTGAATTCTCCTAATTCACTACAACACCTTAGGAAATATTAAATGGGATTTGTTTCTTTAACCTCAGAGGTAAATATAACCCACAAGATATTATTATTATTGCATCAGCTAAACAACAACATTTACACAATTTCGAAATCCTGATTATGAATCCAGATCTTTTACATCACAGCCCCTACCTTAACCACAAATGTTTATATTAAAATATAATTTCTTCATGGAAACACTGTTC
>JANHGL010026030.1:0-32054 GCA_024611195.1 Ceyx melanurus
TTTATTTTATTTTATTTTATTTTATTTTATTTTATTTTATTTTATTTTATTTTATTTTATTTTATTTTATTTTATATTTTGCCATCCTGAAAGAACTGGTGAATTTTCCTCCACCTGCTGTTATTTTGAATAAACTTACAGAAACAGAGACACCCAACCAATTGTTTAGCAGGAGGCAGACATTCAGGGCATTTTATATCCAAAGCAGGATGTCAGTTTGCAACACCCAGCCTTTCCTCCCAGCATAAAGAGGGATGAGAAGATGCTTCTTTCTTTTATTAGAATGTTACTGTAATAAGCACAGACCAGGAACTGGGCACCAGACTTTTAGCAACAAGGACTACAGTGAAACAGGGCTTTTTGCTTGCTTGTTTGCTTAGAAACTACTTTTCTAGAGGTAATTGAAAGATATTCTGATTTAACATACAAGGGATCTGATGTGAAACCCAACCAGGTTCCAGAGTTTATAGTGATGACTATTTAGAATGTCAATATTTAGAAGCACTTGGGTTCCATGCACTCGATATATTTGACCCAATTTGGTGCTGTTTTGACAAACACTTTGGTAAAGGGATCTAGTCCTTTACTGCCTTTATGTTGTCTTTGATGGAATTGAGCACTGCAATGATCCTAAAAAATACAGTCCTCAGGTTTCCTCAGATGGCTCTCTTAGACTCTCAATATTTCTCAGAAATTTACTTTCTTGACAGGTATTGCTATTGATTAGGAAGAGTCAAGTGAGGCCTTCAGACTCCCTTTGGCAGGTTGTTCATAACCTCACTCAAATGGGATGGCCTAAGAGTAAAAAGATAATGAAATGATGGGTAGAATAGGTCTGATAAAGTGTTTTTAGGAAAAAAAAAGACAAGTGTAATGAAGGAGTGGCCTCTGCACCTTTGTTAATTTAAAACATCATGAATGAAGTCCCAGAGGGAGGATGAATTTGGACTGTATGCAATGTGCAGCCTTATTAGCTAAGATATTCACCTTACAAACCCTAAATCAGCCTTCACTGATTCTCTAAACCTTATAAATCTTTTTAGATACATCTTCAAAAAGAATTGCCCTTTTTTTTGGATGAGCCTATACAACATACAAGGTTATGCCATCAATTGCTTGGGAATTATGCATCATAATACACAACTAAGTAAAGCTGAGTCAACAGCTCAAAGAAACATTATTCATGATGTACATATTAAATTGTCTATATGAGGGAATAAATTGAGATCCTTTGTACTCTCTTCTATGCAGATTGCCCTTATAATGTGAAAAAAAAATATCTGTGCCTTCTCTTTGAACTCAGTAAATGCCCTCTGGGTCAGTTAGCAAAGAAAAGGGGAGTTCTTTACAATCATCTTATGAAAGGAATTATAAAGCTGTTGGAGGAGGTGACATGCTTTTGAGTACCATAACACCCACATCAATAATATTAAATAGCATTTGTTATTAAAAGGAATCCTGTTACAAATTAATTTCTGGTCTGAAACTCAGATTCCATCTAATCTTTTAGTTGAGTTTATTCTTTTGAGATGGGCTTGAATAGAAGCATTAAGTTTGTTCAGACTGTATAGTATGTCTTTAATGCCAGCAACGACAAAGGGGTTTTTGCTCAACACCTTAGAAAAGGATCTGGAATTTCAGGTATTCTTTTGCAACTTTTTTCAGATCTGTTGTTTTCTAATACTGTGAAGTGTTCTATTAAAAAATATTGAAAAAAAAAAAGTCTCTTCTGCAGCTGCCTTTAGAGTCCAGTTTTACACCACCTCTTTCAAATCACTAATAACCTGTAACTAAATGCCTGCTATGTCCTATCCTTAGCTGATAAGAATGTTTTGTGAATGGATGTATACACTCACACACAGAGAATCACAAAGGAGGAATGTCAGAATGGATGTAAAGTGATTATCTAGTGTGACCTCCACCCACAAACTGATTGATATATATGATATATGTGTTTTCATGTGCACTGTATGTCATCCACATGCAAGAAGATGTGGGGTTTTTCTTCTCATTTTTTTTTTACAGTGGCCATTTTGAGAATTTGAATTTTCCTTGTGTGTAATTAGTCTGCCATTTGACACCTGATTGTTAAACTGGTCGTATTCTGCTCAGAGTGCTTTTTCAGGAATCTTAGCTGCTGGAATATAAATTGTCTGTCAGGTATGAGAAAAAAGCCAACAGTATTCAAGAAACCTGGTGGTTAAAGAAGATAAAACATCAGCTCTTAACCATTTCCCCCTTACGTTGTGTTTCTCTTTATAACTACAATCACAGTTATGAGAATGCCTAAAGCAATTTCAGTGCTATGTGTTGATGAGGAATAGCACCTCTGATAAAGAATAGTGTGAGGGGTTTTGTCTGATGAAGTATTGAAAGGAATCCCATTGTGTGTTTTTGGCTTTGCATGGTTTATCTTCTCATTGAAAAGCATGAGGCACTTCAACCCTCCCAGCTGATAATCACAATGAAACTGGGAGAAGAAAAGTAATATGAATTATGCTTTTTTCAATTTAAAACTGATTGTACCTTGCCAAATATGCATATGCTAACACACAGCCACTGTCCTGTTTTTAGGACTCAAATAATTCTGATATCTAAGAAGATATTCTGCTATCCTCTAACAAATAATTCTGATATGAAATAATATTCTGATTCCACTATCAGGAAAATTGTTTGGGGAGAAAAACCTCAAAAATGGAATAGATTCCAGAGTCCATCTTCAGAGAAAAATTATGCTCATTAATATTTGAAACAAAAATTTGCATACAAGGATCTGCAGAGCATTGCTAACAAACCTCAGGGAGGAGGCTTGTCCATTGTAGCTGCCAGGTAAAAATCACATTATACTTTCTCTAAAACTCTGCCCATGTGTACAGTAGCTGTTGTTGCCATAAGAAAGTTATGTCGTTGTGACTGAGGGACATAAACTATACAAACAAAGATAAATGGCAGGTCAAGTATCTCTACACAGTTTTCAGTAGAAGGAAAGGCAGACTCAAAGACCTTTCTCTGCTACCAGAAGATTTAGAATCATAGAATCAATCAGGTTGGAAAAAAACCCTGTGATCTCAAGTCCAACCATTAGCCCTACTCTACAAAGTTCACCCCTAAACCAGGTCCCTCAAAACACATCCAAATGACCCTTAAACACATCCAAGGATGGTGACCCAGTCACCTCCCTGGGCAGCCTGTGCCAGTCTCTGACTACTCCTTCTGTGAAAATATTTTCCCTAATACCCAAACCTCCCCTGTTGCAGCTGGAATCCATCCCCTCTTGTTCTGTCACTAATTACCTGTGAGAAGAGACCAGCACCAACCACTCTCCAATGTCCTTTCAGGTAGTTGTAGAGAGTGATGAGGTCTCCCCTCAGCCTCCTCTTCCTCAAACTAAACAGTCCCAGCTCCTTCAATCGCTCTTCATAAGATTTATTTTCCAGCTGGAAATGGACTGTATACCAAAATTTCCTTAAGCAAACTTTTTTTCCCATTGCAAGCAAGGAATGACATAGATGATGTGTGTAGTGTATAAGAGAAAACATTCCCTGAGGACACTTTCATCCATAAATCACCAACATATATTCCTGTCTTATTTTCAGCTTATCACTATATACCTGTACACGTTTTACTTTTTTTTTCTTTTCTCTGAAAATACTTATTTGCTTAAGCTCTGTTTCCCTGAGTACTGGGAACAGAGGGATTACCCTCGGGAGGTGAAGTCACTCTCCATGGTTCTGCAGAGAAACCACCTGCTGCTCTAAGGGCTGGGTTAGGATTGTGGGAGAATAACACTCTGATTTAAGTAAATGATAGCAGACATTCAGAGTCTGTCATGCAAAGAGTCTTCGACACTATTTCTGCTTCTCTAGTTAGGAAGCAGAATTAGCAACCGTTGGCTTCTGCTCTGAAAATGAGCTGAAACCTGCAAAAAAAAAAAATGATGCACCCACTTAGGAAAATAGATATCAAAAGAATACCAGGAGAGCAAGTGAGTGGACAAAACACTCCTTATTCAGCTTGGTTTTATGTGATATTAGTTCTCCAAAGGTAATATTTATTTATTTATTTTTTTTTTTTGATTTTCTGAATATAATTTTTGTGTTCAGAATACTGTGTCAAATCTTTGCTGCCACTGACTTTGCTTAATTTGACCTTTGCTCTCATGGTAGGGATATTTTAAAAGTAATAACATTATAGATTCATGATGGAAGATAGAAGGTAAGACTTAGATTTGGATGACTATTTATATAGAGGGATATACGGATATATAGATATATATCTGAAGTTTGCTTAGTACCTTCTTTGAGTGTACAAGGTCAGTTCTCCAATTTCTTCCAGGCTAGTATTTGTGAGAACAATGTAGAAAGACAAAATTAAATACCCAAAAGCCCCTTCTAGCTTTGTACATACAAAACCATGCTATTCTAAAGAACTATGAACTTGGAATCTGGTTTTCCCAAAGACATTCTTCTCTCTCCTCTGCTACCAGATTTCATCCTCAGTATTTGTGCAAGTCTTTAAGAGGGAAAATAGAGTATTAATTAACCCTCTGTTTGCATGGCAGTTGTTATGGTCCCTTACCTTTGCCAGCAATTATCCAACATTGCTTGCTCGAGCCCACTGACTGTCTCTTCAGTACACTTTATTCTGAGGGCCCCAAATTCACCAGGAATGGCAACAGGTTCACCAAGTAGATGATTCAGATGCTTATTGTTAAGCATTATGAAAGAGTAATTTACAATTTCTGTCTTTGTGAAATGTTTTTTATACATTAGTTAGATAGTGTTGCAACATTTTTGAAGTCTAAACTGCCATAAATTATAAATGCTGACATATCCTATGTCAGATGATTTTTTTTTTAACATTTTTTTTAATGCCATTAATTGCTCAGGAAGTAAAAACCAAGCAATTACTATCTCTAACAAGATTATGCACATATAAAAGTAAGACCTGCCAACACAGCTGGAAAACTAGAAGGAAGATATGAAAAATCTTTATGTCATTTTTTTTACAACACGTTCTGTACCACTGGCCAATCACAGTATTTCACATCACAAGTGGTAAATCACATCTGCCATAATCTGTCACACATAACAGATTAAAGAGAATAAGTCCTATTTTCATTCCAATTGCACTTTAAAATCATCATTAGCACCTATGATCCATTACTGGGAAACTATTGTCAAATGGTATAATAAATCAGTGGGTTAGAGGCACGCAGAGCTGTGCATGCACATCACACCTACACTTTTATGAGTTATTTTGTACACTGCATCACTTGCAGATAAAAACAGATGTGCCTCTTTATGGAGTTCATTGTCTAGAAGGTCCCTCTGTCCTACTTATTTATCACAAAAATCAGATTTTGACCCTTGTTTTCATGGTCTTTTTTCAACATAATGTGCAGCTTGCTCCCATGCCCTGCATTTGGAAGATCAGAACAAATTCCTTTCTGGCAATATAGTACCTAGCAGTAGGACTGCAGAGTGTTTGCCATAGAGAATCCAGGTAATCCAGGATGCTTTCCAAATGCACAGCTGAATGGGACGACTCCAGACCAAAAGTAAGGAAAACCTGGATGAAGGAGGGTCGTGGCTCAATCAGACAATGCTGATTCTGCACATTTTTCACAGTATCACAGAGTATTAGGGGTTGGAAGGGACCTTGGAGATCATCGAGTTCAATTTTGACTTGATTCTTTTCAAATGAGATTCTTTTCAAATAAATGATTCTTTTCAAACCAGACAAAACCCTCTGAAACTGGTTGTTCTTTCTGCATATAACATAGCGATGATTCTGTGCACCTGAATCACACCCTTACACCAGGGAGCTGATATAGCTCCTGCATGGATGTGTGCCAGATAGGGGAAAAGTGGAATCAAGCAAGCACTTGCAAGTCAGTTCCTCCAAAGGCCAGCAGTGCCAGCAGTCCACAGAGAGAGTATGTGAGCAGGTATGTCACTCACCTGGTTAATTTCAGGTTCAATTTTAATATAATTAATCTCTATTCCACCCAAATGGGAAGGTATTTTGTCCTTTTGCAGTCAGTCATCATCTGTTCCACCGTGTAAGTTGTCATTGGCACTGTGAGCTTGAAAATGGGGTAGGAGGAATTTATGGTAGAGGACTTTGGGTTGCATGAGGATAAATGAACTTAAGAAACAGAATATTATATATAAGCATATACTGCCTGTGTGATGAAGTATAGTCACACAATGAGTTCCTTGAGTCTTCTAAGGCTCATGAATACAATGGGGTTCTTCATGAAGACCAGGAAATCCTTTTTAATTCACAAGAGATTCTGTGATGAATGTTTGTTGGACAAGATTTAACTCAGTTGACCTGGGTCAACTGCTCACCTACCTAGTAATATGAACAGCAAATCAAATAGTCATTGTCTTAACAAGTTCAAATGACCCCCCCCAAATAAAGAATTGCTAATAACTAAAAATGACAAGGAGGGGATATATTTACCTTATTTACCTTTTTATTATTATTAAATTTTAAGAGCCATTATACATTAAAATCTGATATTTTCTTATAACTTCTAATATGTTAGGAAGGGTTTCCATATCATCTGATGAAAAATTATAATTTTTTTTACTTCTTTTCAAATGACTTAAAAATTATCTTCAGTCTTAAGCACGTTCAGGAAATTTTAGAAATAAAATGTATCAGCTGGTCAGGCTAGGATCCTGTATTTTTACTGTTCTAAGGATTTCTTTTTTTAATCCTTGCTGACTGCAAAATAGAAACATTGAGAATTACCTACATTAGGTCATTCTTATAACATTTTGCATTCTGTTATGATCATTTAAATTATATTATAGGAGTAATTCAGACTGGTGGGAGAAAGAATATGAAAAAGAGAACCTAATACTTTTTTTTCCCCCCTTATTCTTTAGGGCATTTTCTAAAATATTAATTCTTATGAAATGTGAGCTAAAGTTAAATTGTGATGAAATGCTCTGCAATTAAGAATGTCTTTGTTCTAGATTTTGTTAATATGGAACTCATTAATGACTTTGCATTTTATATGAATTGCAGCTATTAATGTGTATGTATTTACACATGTATGTACATATATAAAATTTACTTTAAAATAAACTTTAATATTTTTTAATAATTCATTATTAAATTTATTAATTTTTAATAATCCCTACAGCATAACTGATTTCTTTTGCCAAGCTAAGCACACCCTTCAGTGCAAAGGTGTGACACTGGTGACTCTACAGGTTGGAGTATGCAAAGTAATGCTTATTGTTCTGCAATTTTTCTCCAAAGACTATGACCTTCAGTGAAAATAAATAACATTTTTAAAGCAAAGGTAATGCAATTATTCATAGACTGCTTTGGATTAGTTGGCAGAAAAGCAAATATTTCAGTTTCAGCTTGAAAATCAAAGCATTATTTAACTTTCACTGTGCATTTCCCATAGTAAATTCATTTTTAATAGGATGGTGTACTTGGTTTGTGCTTGGTAATTCAGCTATAAGAAATCTGAGCTGTGTCCCATAAATCAGTCTGAATGGTATGCCTTAGGACTGCAATAAATTTATAAGGTGCCTTAGAAAAACCAAAACAACAACAACAAAACAAACAAACCCCAAACAAACAACAGAAGAGAGCATGCAAGCCTGTATTGAGTATTTTATGTGTTGTACAGACCACAAGTCAAAGAAATCTTCGACTCTAGAAATACAACTGTGGTTTTATTATGGTAACATCTCATTTGGGTCACCTCATATCCTTTGTATTTAGTATATGTCCAGCCTGAAACTGATCTTTGGGATCCCTTTCCCATTCACTAGAAATCTCTCTGAGTAATTTCCAGGGAGTCTTGATGAAGTGCCTTAAAGATAACATACATTTGGGCTATTGAAAAATCTTTACTAATAGGAAAGTGTAGCTGTGTATGTGACAACTGTTTTTGTCTCTGCAGATCTTTAATTTAATGACAGCAGGGTCCTATGGTTGTATGACATTAGTCCCTCACAGAGGCTTTATCTTCTGTATCTTAATCTTCAGTGTGTGATGCACATGGTATTTAGGTTGATGAGAAAGGTGTAGAAGCCTAAATAGGTAGAGTAACCTTTTGCTAGCATTTATAACAAACAATAAGGTAAAAATATAGTAAATAAGAACTTAGCAGTTGCTTAAATAATTATGATTATTTTTTAATACTGCCTATAAATATATTCTAAATTAAACTTGAAAGATTCAGTCTCTAAGAGATCATAGAATCTTAGACTGGCCTAGGTTGGAAGGGACCTTAGAGATCATCTCATCCAACCTCCCTGTCATGGGCAGGGAGCCTCTCAACTAGCCCAGGCTACTCAAGGCTCTGTCCAACCTGGTCTTGAACACCTCCAGGGAGGGGGCAGCCACAACAGCTCTGGGCAATTGATTCCAAAGTCTTGCCACCCTCATACTGAAGAATTTCTTCATAAGATCTATTCTAAATCTATTCTCCTTCAACTTAAACCCATTCCCCCTTGTCCTATCAATCAAAGCTCTTGTTAAAAGTCCCTCCCCAGCCTCCCTGTAGGTTCCCTTCAGGCATTGGAAGGCAGCTCTTAGGTCCCCCCAAAGTCTTCTCTGTTCCAGACTGAACAATCCCAGCTCCCACAGCCTGTCCTCGTAGCAAAGGTGCTCCAGCCCCTGGACCATCCTTGTGGCCTCCTCTGAATGAGCTCCAACAGATCTGTGTCCCTCTCATGGTGGGGACACCAGAGCTGGAGGCAGTGTTGGAGGTGGGGTCTCAGCAGAGCAGAGCAAAGGGGCAGAATCACCTCTCTTGACCTGCTGGCCACACTTCTCTGGATCCATCCCAGGCTGGATTGGCCTTCTGGGCTGCATGAGCACTGCCAGCTCATCGTGAGCTTCCCATCTGTCAACACCCCCTGCTCATTTCCCCTGCCTGTCCTTCCTGAACAGTTCATCCCCTTCTAGTCTAACACAGCCATGGCAGGAGTCATTCCACCATGTCTCTGATGCCAGTCACATAGCTCTGCAGGCTCACGAGCATCTCCAGATCCTCTTGTTTATTGCCCAAGCTGTGGGCATTCATATCAAGGCATTTGAGTTGGACCCTTGATAAGGAACCTGGAGCCCCTGATGATACTCAGATGTTTCCACAGCAACCAACCTCTCAATGACCCCTGTGCTCTGCCTAGCTCATTTTCCCTTTAACTGTCTTGTGCTTAAGTCAAGTGTTAATTAGTATGTAACCTGGCTTCTTCATTGGGGCCCATACGGTGTATAGGAATTGATCTTCCTGTAACCTGAAAATTGGAAGTTTTTAATCCCATGACAGAATTTGTCTGTCCTGTTGCTTCCTACCATTAGGCATGTCCACATATCAGCTGGGCTTTCTGAAGTGTGTATATTCTTGCATTTATTCTAGTATCTTTACAAACTCACTTCTGTAGTATCTGTTGTACTTTTGCACATCTTACCCATGCATTGTAAAATTATCATGCTCTAAAACACACTTTAAAGTTGAATGCAAGTGAAACAACTGTGCCTTCCACTGCTCAGCTTGCAGCTGACTGTAGGTTCCAACTGGCGGTGCTGTGTTTGGATGTGGGAGCTCAGAGCTGTCTCTGTTTTTATCAGCTTGAATGGGAAATAGATTTGGACACTGCAGCCTGGGCTTCCTGGTTCTGGTAACATGAACTTGACAGTCTGCCCTGCAGTCAGCAGCATCTGTGACCTTTTCTATTTAATGCAGTTGATCATAATTGACATAATGCAGGCATGTACACACACCAGGTAGCTCATCAGTCCCACTCCTTCTTTTCTTTCCTGACTTGCATGAATAATCCTGAGGAAATAAGGTATGAACTATGTGCAGTTTTTAGCAGGATCTTGCTTTGCCTTTTTCTACTGCTTGCAAAATGTGCAGTAACTAGAGTGTTTTATTTATGTTGTTTGTATTTTAATTTATTTGCAGCAAATATGCTTGAATCAAAGTCCTTTGAAGTGGAACTAAAAGATGCAGAACCTGACATTATTGAACAGCTTGTGGAGTTTGCTTATACTGCAAGGTACTTCTGTTATTTAAAGCTGACACTTTTTCTAGGAAGCCTGACAATTGTAAGCTATAAAATCTTAAAATAATGCTTTTATGATTCATCAGTTTTGTTACCATTACAATTCTTTACTTTGTTTAAAGCCTGAGGGGACTAGATCTTCTCTCTTTTCTTCCTTTAATAAGTAGGAAGCCCTACAGAGTGAAGAGAGTAGTAGTTGTCTCCAGAAAGTAATTCAAAGCCCTTCAAGCTTTTGACTTAACTGTTGGAGTCAAATGATATTTGGCCTGAAATTTAGGCCTGTATTGATAGCAGCAGGGTTTTCTTTATGGCTGTGGTAGCTGTCACACAGACCATTTCCAGGAGTTGTACTTACATCTCAGGATAGGTGGGGTGGGCAGCTGTTCTGTGAACAGTATGTCCAAGTGTGTATGCCTTTTTTATTAACAGAGCTTGTGCAGATGACTAGGATTGTAAAGAGGACTTACTGATCTCTCTGAGTGCTGGATGTGAGGCCTTTAATCTGTACTAATGGGATTAACTTTCCTTAGGAAGGCTCTTTCCTTTCTCTGAGAGGACTCTGGCATGCTGCTGTCAGTGTGAGGCTGGGCAGTGTCAGCACTCCAGCCATATGGGTGCCTCCCCTGATGCTCAAGCCACAGTCTGTGGGCTCTGTTAGTTGAAGCTCTGCCCAACTGATAGTTCTGTTTGTGCACTCTGGGCAAATCAGCCTGAGTAGCCTTGACAGTTAGTGTAGACAGACTTTGCTGTTCCCTGTTTGGGAGCAGGAGACTGACAGGAAAAAAGGTTCTGTTTGTTTTCTGCTTCAAGAAAGTAGGAAATGACACAAGTCAGAGCAGTAGCATGGGACTGCAGAGGGCCTGTGTTAAAAGCCTCAGAACCCAGGATGGGTTGGTTACTCAGCCCTTCCTAAGCAGAGCAAGTGAAAGCAATTTGGAAAGGTAGTGAAGGAAGGTTGTATCTTCAGACTCTGTGTGTGTAAAATAGCAGGGAAATAATTTTGCCATCTATGCAAGTTGGTGTAAGTTGCCTTTTTGACAGCAACAAAGTAGGTAATTTTAGTGATACTGACCTTACACCTTCTGTTTTGCAGAATCTCAGTTAACAGCAATAATGTCCAGTCTCTACTAGATGCAGCAAACCAGTACCAAATTGAACCCGTGAAAAAGATGTGTGTTGACTTTTTAAAAGAACAAGTTGATGCTTCCAATTGTCTTGGTAAGATTATTGCAGTTAAATTTACTGATTAGTTTTCAATCTTTCTGTTCCTGGAAAATAAATCATGTTATCTAAAAGATGGTAATATTTGGCTAAATAAAGGCACGTAAAAATATTTTTTCTCTGAATCTGAACTGTTGTCCCTTGCCTTAGACACAACAATCTGGCAGTTGTCTTGAACACACTGATTGTACTGGGTCTCATCCCAGTTTAGCAGCAGCCTGGAGCTACTTGTTTAAGAACTTCATCTGTTTAGTAGGGTGGAGCTTTCAGTTGTATTTGGAGACAGAATTTGACAGAGTTGTAATTTCTACAAAACTAGTGTATATTTTAAATTTCCAAACAGGATAACTTTAGGTTACTTTTGGCTTTAATCAGGGATTACTTACTACATTTGTCCCATAATTATCCTAGTGATGTCTCAATCATGTTCTAGGTTACTATAACATCAACAGAAAAGTCTTGCAGAGTATCTGAAGTGTAGTGATTCAGCTGACACTGCAGGACACCAGTGACTGAGACAACTGCTGGAAGACAGACATTACCTTCTAAGGAAAATGCACTTTATCTTGTTTTGAGCATTTTCCCCTCTGTGGCTTTTGTTAACCAGAAAATGGATTATGGTCTCATGATTTTGCATACTTCATAGCAAATGTATAGCCAAAAAGGGAGAAAATGTTTTTCTTCCAGGCATCATTTACCAGTTGAAATGTGTTCTGTGCAGATTCATAGGCAAGTCCACATGTTTATTTTGTTTTGGAGTTTGTTTTTGTTATTTTTTTGTCTATTTGGAAAGCTGTCTTATTTTAAATCTCATGAAGCTTTGTCAAGAGGTCATACATTTGGATTTTGCCTTTCTGGTTTGCATTTTATTACGTAGAACAGCTCAGGCTAGTTGCAGCCTAGGGGTGGTGATTTGCTTCTGTTCTATTTGCCATCTCTATAGAAGGAGGAGAAATACTGTAGCATGATGGGCAAAAGCTGCTGCTGAAAAGTTCTATGATTACCTGGTTTCTAGTGGTAAGGCTTGAAACAGTGGTTCTCAGTAGCAGTTGCTCTTTATAACTTTATGATGAACTTCTGCTCTTGCAACAGCATCAACTTGACTTTTTGTGTTGGTCTGCAGCTGACTGTGCTACCTGTGCAGAGAAGTCTCAGTTCACTGTGACTGTTGAAGGCAATTTGGCTTAGTTGCTGACTGTTGCTGCATGAGCAGGTCATGGGATGTCATAAAACTGGATCCAGTTTCTCAGGCTCTTCTGGTTAGACATCATTATTGTGATATGTCTCAAACCTGGTTAAGGTACTGGTCTCTAATTCATCATGGGGAAAGAAACAGTGAGGAAATAGTGCTGGAGAGATAGTTAATACAGCAAGTGCTGCAGGGCTGACTCTGGTTAGTTCATCAGGGATAGGCATCAGCAGTTTTTGCTTATCTTAGTTTGTGTTGTGTTGCAGATTAATTACAGAATCAGAGTGTTAGGGATTGAAAGGGACCTTGGAGATCTTTGAGTTCAACCCCCCTGCCAGGCAGGATCATATCATCTAATCTAACCCAGGTCTCAGAGGAACACATCCAGGCCAGTCTTGAACATCTCCAGAGCAGGAGACTCCAGAACCCCCCTGGGCAGCCCCTTCCAGGCTCTGGCACCCTCACTGTAAAGAAGTTCTTCCTCACGTTAAGGCAAACTTCTTGTGTTCTAGCTTGTAACCATTCCCCCTTGTCCTATCACAGCACAAGTGAGCAGAGGCTGTCCCTTTCCTCTTGACACTTAGCCCTCAGATATTTATAAACATTTATCAAGTCCCCTCTCAGTCTTCTCCAGACTGAAGAGCCCCAGGTGTCTCAGCCTCTCCTCACAAGCCATGTGTTCAGTCCCTTCAGCATCCTTGTAGCCTCTGTTGGACTCTCTCCAGCAAATCCCTGCCTCTCTTGAACTGGGGAGCCCAGAGCTGGACACGATACATCCAGGTGAGGCCTCAGCAGTGCAGAGTATGGCATTGATAAAGATGGTGAACAGGACCAGACCCAGCACTGATCCCTGGGGGACTCCACTGGTTACAGCTCTCCAGCTGGACTTAGCACCACTGATCACCACTCTCTGGACTCTATTGTCCAACCAGTTACTAATCCATCTCACTACCTGCTCTTCCATCCTGCACTTCCTGAGCTTCTCCGTGAGGATGTTATGGGAGACTGTGTCAAAAGCCTTGCTCAGGTCAAGGCAGACACATCCACTGATCTTCCTGCATCTATCCATCCAGGTACAATACCATAGAAGGCTGTAAGGCTGTTAGATTCCCCTTGGTAAGTCCATGCTGGCTACTCCTGATAACCCTCTTCTCTTGCATGTGCCTAGAGATGACCTCCAGAATGAGCCTCTCCATTATTTTTCCAGGGATGGAGGTCAGACTGACTGGCCTGTAGTTTTCAGGGCTCTCCTTTTTGCCCCTGTTGAAGGCTGGAGTGACACTGGCTTTCCTCCAGCCCTCTGGCACCTCTCCTGTTTGCCACGATTCTGCACAAATGATGGAGAGTGGCAGGGCAATAACATCAGCCAGTTCACTCAGCACTCTGGGGTGCATCTCATCAGGGCCCATGGACTTATGTATCTTCAACTTATGTAACTGGCCCTTAACCCAGTCTTCACTGACCAGTGGAGAGTCATCCCTCCCCCAGGCTTTCCCCCCTTGAATCAGGGACTGGAGTTCACAGGGGTGGTCTGAGAAGAAAAGACTGAAGTACAGAAGGTGGTCAGCAACTCTGCCTTCTCTGCATCCTCAGTTATCAAGGCTGCTGCCTCATTCAGCAGTGGCCCCACACTTTCCTTGTTCTTCCTTTTAGCACTTATATATTTAAAGAAGCTCTTTTTATTCTCTTTACTTGCCAATTACAACAGCATGTATTTTAAAGAAAATAAAAAAAGCACCATGGTAATAAATATTAAACTAGGACTGAAAGTATAACCAAAGTTACAGTGATTTTATTCTATTTTAATATAGTAAATATAATTGCAATTCAAGTTTTGAAGGTTAGTTGTTTGCTTTTTTTTTTCTCCTAAATTTCTCTTCATAGGTATAAGTGTGTTAGCAGAATGCCTAGACTGTCCAGAACTGAAAGCCACTGCAGATGATTTTATCCATCAGCATTTCACTGAGGTTTACAAGACAGATGAATTTCTTCAGCTTGATGTTAAGCGTGTGACACATCTCTTGAACCAAGACACGTTGACAGTGAGGGCAGAAGACCAGGTGAGATACCTGTTTCATACCAGCTAATAGCATTGAACTTCACTTTTACCAAGAACTGGTTTAATGTATCTAATTTCTGATGATCCTACAGTATATGATGCACATAGTGCTTGCTGAAATCTAAACAGTTTGTTCTACCTTGGTCAAACCCAAGTGTTAATGAATATCCACATTTCAAATGTGGTTATATGTGTTGTTTCACCCCACTAAGAAGAAAGAAGTTATAAAGGGAGTAAGCAAAACAGTTTTCTTTATCAAGTTATTTATGAGGCTTCTTATTCCACAGTATGGGAGCTGAATTACATTTGATATGTTACAGCAGGTGCTTCTAGTTTGGGGTTTACATGCTATTGGTGAAAGTGAACTACTTCAGAGTGGGCAGCAAACTGCACCCTAATGGTAGCACATCTGAGTGTGGTCTCAGACCATTTCAGGAAAGAGCTGCTTCTGATGGAAACACCTTCATACACAAGTTCAGCTTGGGGAGCTGAGGGGCTGAAAGCTAGATGCATTGACAGTGATGATTGATGGAAGGCCCTTATTTAGGGTGCAGACATAAGAATTTAAGTGGCTGAAAGGAGCCTGGAGTTGCACTCAGTTTGAAGCTGTAACCTGTGATGAAATTCCATTCACAGCTGTGCCATTTGGAGAGCTTGACTCAGCTTCTGGCACAGCCCTGAATGCTTGTTTACCAACTTGTCTTTCTGCTGTAGAAAGCAGGAAGAGTATAGGTGTCAGCACTGCAGCCTGAAGAGGCAATTGCAGGATGACTGTAGCTGCTGGGTGGTGCTGGGACCTTTCTCAGCCAGATGTGTTGGAAACAAACAAATCTTGCCTTTCCAGTGGTGTTCTGGTGCTTGAACTAGGTAATTTAAGTCTGGGTTTGTCATCACAACTTGACCCGTGCCTGTGAAGCACAGCAGAGGGATGTCACAGCTAAGATGTGCATGTATCCACTTGGATAGAAACAGGTGTTTTCATGACTGAAGTTTAGCCTCTGCAGAATTAATGTGTTTAATGTATCTGTTGAAGTAAAAAGCTTCAGTGAAAATAATATTTACTAAGAATGGGGGATGATACAAGGTGATTGAATTTTTATTTACTAGTTAAAAGTATAAATATGAGTTGTATCACAGTTCAACATTCTTGCCATGTGCTGGAGAAGTTTTAGGTCCCAGGGCAATATTCACAAAGCTGGAAGTGCTTGGCTTGCAGCCACAATGACACTTTGGAATGTGCCTTAAGTTCTGTTTGTAAGGCAGCATGGCATGCTTTAACTTGGCAGCAGTGGTAGAGATTTTGACATGGCATAATTACCATTGTGATGGAGCATGGCAGGGTGCAGTGGGAAACAGCAGAAGTTTGCCAGTGATAACATGTGAACCAGCACAGGCAGGATGCAGAAACAACCACAGAAAGAAAATTCTTCTCTATTTTGGAGCCCAGGGGATGTCTGAAGCAACACAGGCAGGATTGCAGGCACCACAGAGCTCAGTCCTTGCTAGAGAGCAAAAAATCTTTCAACCCTGCTGCTTTTGTCTCTGTATCCCAGAGTTTTTGCAGGTGTAGTTTTCCACTGTGCTTTGTTCTTTCCCACAGCAGGGTAGGAATCTGAAGCATGTTCAGTGAGGTTCCTCATAGTCTATCATGTCTGTTATCTAAGCAGATGTTCTACTTGTCAAGGACACAAAGCTAGGGAACAATTAGTATGTGTGGTTTTTTTGATAGCCCAGCTCTAAGTTTCCTGAGCATGTTGACAACCCTCCTCACCAGTCTGCAGTTATTTTCCCACAGGAATCCTATTTCTCAGGGTACTGCTAGAAAGTTGACATTATACTCTTATCTTTTGTATTGGTGTAAAAGGAAGGGAGCTTTATTTACCAGCTGTCCTATGTTTCCTGTATGCAGCTGATGTTTCTGTTGATAAAGGGAGGCAATGTTCCTGTCCCAGTCATTCTGTTGAGCCTCCTTAGGTGATGGAAATGAGCCTTACATATTTTTTCCTTTAGTCTCCCTTGCTCCATGGTCATTTTATGGAATTAGAGCTGAGGTTGTTTAGCAAACCTTCTGAGTAATTCTATTTCTGCCTTCAAATATCTTTTCACACTGAATCTTGGTCACTCAGCACTGCTGACTGTGATCAGTTTCAGCTGCAGGAGTAGCTACTGACTGCTGTTGCTTGCAATGAAGTTAGTGCTGACTCGAGTGGCAGTGAAGTAGATAAGTTTGCTTTGTCAGAAAGCAGCATGGAAGTATCTTAGTATAGAGGCATTTTCTTTTTTTTTTTTCTTCCCTGATCCAGGGACCAATCATAAATAGAGCAGATTTTTTGGCAGGTTACCTTCCCTGTTCTCCACTCCCTGTCTATGAAGAAAACCAATTTTTTTCTGTAAAGATAAGATAGAGAGGAGACTCTCCGGTAAATTTATGGTAGTCTGCAGCTAAAATCTTTAAATCATCCTCTAAGACACAACAGTACTAATGTTTTTGGATCCCCAACACTATGGTTTAACACCAGAAGCAGTTTGTCAGTTCAGGAGCCTATCAGGTAGAAGCTGTTTCAACATTTCTGTTGCAGTTTGCCTATGCTACAGTACAGAACTTGAAGCATATAGGACTTAACATGTTGCAGGGGTTACCCATGGTAATAAAAAAGACTAAATGTGAATTGCAGATTCGTCCTTCCAGTTTGGAGAAGAATATAGTTAAACAGCAGAAGTAATAGGTGCATTTGTTGTGGGGTTTTTAAGTTTGTAGATGAGCTTTAATCTGTGTCTGTCTGTGCACTTGTTTTGCTTCATGTCTGAGCATTGTCTCTGGGGGGAGTTCTTGTTTTACTGGAGGATGGTGATGGATCCCCACATACTAAAATGTAGTGTAAGAGACCTCTAACAGGCAGAGTAATGGATGTGGAGCATTAAGGTGTAGTTATTTGTCTCTACTGTGTGATGATACACCCTATCCCTTTCTTCTCTCCTGTTGAAGGTTTATGATGCAGCAGTCAGGTGGCTGAAGTACGACGAGCCCAATCGCCAGCCCTACATGGTTGATATCCTTGCCAAAGTCCGGTTCCCTCTTATTTCAAAGAACTTCTTAAGTAAAACAGTTCAGGCTGAACCACTTATTCAGGATAACCCAGAATGCCTTAAAATGGTGATCAGTAAGTTGACCTTTAGATGAAATTTTTTAATGTTCTGTACAATCAGAAAAAATGCTGCATATTTTGGAAAACTGTTGGCTTTAAAATGCTCTGACGTAATTTTCACATGAAATTAATCTGACTGTGTTCCCTCTAGGGTGCTGTGTTTAGGTGAAGCTGGATTAGTAGATAAAACCCAGTTTATGTAACAGTGTGACTTTCATGTCTTTTTTTTTTTTTTTCTAGCAAATGACATGAACTCCATGAGAAGTAATGGAATTGAGATATTTAATGAGTCTTTAGGGGAATTTAAGGTGTTAGTGTGCCTTTGGGACAGAACTTCAATGTTGCTCATGTTCCTATGTGAATTAATAAAGGAAATATGTCCAATTTTTGAACGTTATAACACTTCTCCAAGCAAATTAGAATGTTGATCATATGTGGCAGTATTTTTATCTCTAATATATAATGACCATTTTGTCTACAGACAGTTGCATTCTCGAGATCCAGATGACATAGGGAACAAGTTTTCCTTTTGTCTGTAGATACTGCTTGTGAAATTTTATCATGTAAGAAAGAAAAGCCTAGATCACAGAATGGTAGGGGTTGGAAGGGACCCCTGGAGATAATTTAGTCCAACCCCCCTGCTGAAGCAGGTTCACCTGGAGCAGGTTGGACAGGACGTGTCCAGGTGGGTTTTGAAAGTCTTCAGAGAAGGAGACTCAACAACAAATATTAGATAAACATGCTGGTAATTATTGTCTAAATAATTTTCTTAATTTTGGTAGCAATTAACTAGTTGGCTTCACTTTAGTATAGATCTAAAAAGAAGGTTTTCCTTCAGTCTCAGTGAGCAAGACTCAAATTAACCTATATGTTGGCAAGTTTTTGACATTGACATTTGGGTCATTTTTCTGTGACATGGAGTTGGGTGCAGTTGTTTAAGAAATAAGGATTTCTGCTTTTCTGGTTTTAGTGACTTGTAATGTCACTCATATTTCTGTTCTTTAGAAAGCATTCTCTCGGGGAACATATTTTCTTACACCAATATTTTGCCTTGTCAAGATAAGAACAAAAGTGAGGGGGTTCCGTGAGGCACAGTGTACTAGAGATGCCTTTATTAATCAGACTGGGGGATGAGGAGGTGGGCATGGTTGACTGCTTATTGTGTTCAAGTCCCTTCTTGCAGAGTTAGTGCTGTCCTTTCAGCTTCCATTCTTCTGTCCCTTGTCCTTGAATGTGTTTCCTTACACCCATTTCACTGCACCAGCTGGTTGTTAATAGTGGCTGAATGAGCTGGTCCATCCCTTGGTGTGTAGCATGAGCCTACATCCATGGCCATTTTCCCAAGGAGGGGGCACCTTGCAGTGGGGTGTCTGCGGCTGTGTGCTCCATCCTCACACCGCAGCGCGCTCTTCCCTCTCGGCGTACACGGAAACATGGCTTCCTCCTTCTCCTTCTCCCTCCCCTCTCCCACACCCCTGCCTCCAACACCCCTCCAGGCTGAGCTGCCCTGGAGCTGCAAGCAGGCGTTGTCTCCGCAGGTGGGATGCGCTACCATCTGCTGTCCCCAGAAGACAGAGAAGAGCTGGTGGAAGGGACCCGGCCCAGGAGGAAAAAACACGATTATCGCATTGCTCTCTTTGGAGGCTCTCAGCCCCAGTCCTGCAGATACTTTAACCCAAAGGTAATCGTGACCTCAGAATGCATTAAGATTCACTGCTTGTAACCCTGCATGTTTTATTTGCTGCTGGTACTAGCTAAGATGTGATCATCTACCCAGTGGTATTAGGAAGGCTGTATTCCTGCCTTGTGGGTATGCAGGTGGAGAGCATGGTTATTGGGTTATCTTTCTGTGTACCTAGATGTAATACTTCATTTCTAATAGAGTGATTCTGTGTTTGCTTATTAGCAACATTAGAGTTCTGATAAATCCATCCAAGTTGAGAATTCTGTGCATCCCACAGCTGGAAACATCAAGCAATCCATTAGAAATACATGGAAGTCTAAGTGCGTGTGCATGCTCGTGTGTGTTCAGAGAACACAAAGCAGTTGTGTTGGGTTTTTCTAGTACAATTTACTTTATTGGTTTGTATTTTAGTGTAGAAACCAGTTGTAGAGTGCAAGGTGCTTTTTCAGTGCATTTATGATAAGCATGTAACCAGTTCTCAAACCACTGTTTCACAGTTTTCTTAGTTCTTAAGAGTATAGAAGGTGAAGAATTGGGAGCCAAGTATTCTGTAAGTGGAAAAGAGTAAGTTTCTACACAACAGAAAACTTAAGATGGCTAATTTAGAGCACAAGCTTTGCCTGAAATTTTTCCATGTTTCCTGAATAAAATCAAGGCACAGGAAAGGTGTGTATTTCAGCTATTCAGACTACATGGTCTAGAAACATCAGCTGCATGCAGCAGAGTTGCCCATACTCTGTTTGACTAGGCAAGCATATGCATTAATGCAGATAAAAGTTGCTGCATAAACATCAGGGCTCTTGATAAGTTGAGATCACAAACGTGTAATATTTTGTTGCAGAAATTCTAGTTGTTCTATCTTGGCATATTAAATGCTTGCTATAATTTCAAACAGTTCTGTGTGTTACCTGTATGAACTTTATAGTCAATGTGAACCCTGTCAAATTAATTCAGAATGAAGAGCCTTTGGGATGTCTTGTGAACTCATTCAGAAACCCTTAAGTAAAATAAAACCAAAGCTACCATCTTTGAGTAACACTCAAATCTGGAGAAAAATCTACCAGCTTTGCTGACTTAGTCTGAGAGACATTTAATATGTATTTTTATTAGGAATTCCAAATTTCTAAATAATGACCACCTTTTTCCTCCATACACATACTCAAATAAGAAAGTAGTACTTCAGCCGGGGGCAAGGAGGAGAAAAAGGAAAGAAGTATTTGCTCTTTTCCTGTGAGGTTTGAGTTGGGGAGCCTTTGATCAGGGCATTGATCCTTTTCAGTTACTTGGTTTTGGCATTTTAACAAGTTGTAATTCACCCAATATTCCCTGACCTTTCTTTTATTAGAAGGAAATTGGATCAAATTTTCTTTCTCTTAATCTCAAGTTGCTTATGTTAGAGCAAAGGTGACTTTTAGGCAGAGTGGAAACTGGCTTTGAGACTTACTGTCCCAGCCATTACTTGGCAATGGTATTATCAGCAGTTTGCATCATGTGGCCTCTTTACCAACCTAACTGGTAGATTAAATTCCCAAAGTGCCTAATGTCAGTGGTCATCAGAATCCAGAAGCTGGGGGTTGTTGTTCAGCACTCTCTAGAAATACACACAAATTTGTTACCACATTTTCTGAAAATTTAATCTTGTTTGAAAAGTAATCATCTCGGTGCATGCTGAATGGGAGCAACAGGCAAAGACTTGGAACTGAAAGGAAAATAACGTATGTAGTTAGGTGATATTAAGCCAGCCCTAAAACACAGTATTGCAAAACCTGTTTTGCGAACAAGAAGTCGTGTATGTATAAATGTTAATAAAGTATAGGATAAAATAGCTCATTTTTTTTTTCATAGACTGTTGGCCAGGCATAATACCAAAAAAGAATTGAGTTTGGAAGAAATTTTGCAGAACTGTCTCTTGATCAAGCTTCATGACCTTGCTTGTGGACTAATGGGGGTGGGGGGCAGGGAAGGAGAAGTTAAAAAGTGGGTAATTGGAGATCTTGATTCTACCAAGCATGTCCCTTCAATGTTTTCCTAGTGGCTGTATAGTTTCTTGAGGATTCTTAGGTAGCCTGTTCTCTCTTGGTCAGCAGCTTTTACTTTCAACTCTAAGCTCCTTTTCTGGATGTTTTGTTTGAGTATCTGAGTTTGATTTTTAACTGTGACAGTAGCTTCTTAAATAAACCAAGGATCCAGAACCCTGTTGGATTAGGATAATGTGCATGCAAAAGAAGTGAGATATGAGGCTTCAGTGCTGCAAAGACCATATGGTTAACTCACTGTAATTAACCTCATCAGATGATGTGTCACAAAGCAGAGAATTAAGGTTCAGAATTTATTGTCTGTTGAACTGACTGAATAGTGACTTAGTCCTTCACTTCTGATTTTAGTTGAATTCAGTAATTCAATGAAATTCTTATGTCAGCTGAAGAAAGTTCAGAACAAAGGTTATGTTTATTTTGAAAGTCTTTCCTGGGTTGTGGTATGAATGTCAATAATTCTAACACTATAAAACCAGTGCAGGTATTTTTCATTGATTGCTTTGCATGGAAAATCAGTCTCTAATATTGATCATACCCTTTCTGACAAGGAAATTTCTTAGAGTGGATTGAATGCTGTGGGTTATTTGTTGAGACTGTTCACAGTATTACTTCAAGTCTATTTGTTGTCTCTGTTGCACTGTAACTGATATTCCTATTGATGAATGTAATTCAAGAGGAAAGATGTAGATGGACATAAAATTTGTGAAGCAATCTGGCACAATAGTATAGATTTTTCTTTTCAGAATGCCTCTAGAAAGCCTAGATGTCCTATTGACAGTGGTGGAAGCATTTTTTGTTGTTGTTGAATTTTCCACAGAATACTTTTTTAAAGCTGCTTTCTTCCACCCACACACCCCCTCTCACCAACTTGGTGGAAGAAACCTTTTTGTTTTATGAATTCTTGGTTAAAAACTTGTGCATGTCTTTGGGATGCTGAGGCAGCAATATACTTATTTGTTTGAACTTGCTGTCTCTAGTGACCAGAAAAGGGTGGGATTTTTAACAGTGCATAACACCAGTGGCAAGTAAAGTTTCTGATGCTTGGCATCAGTCACTATTTGTTGATGATTTAGGGAACTGGAGTATCTTTTATGAGTACACTGAGCTGTAGTCAATAAGCTGTTAGTTGTCCATGATAGGCATGTCTGCTGTTTTCCCTGACACACTTGGAAGAAGAGGTACCAACTGAAAACAAGAGAAAAGTCTTAAACAAAAGGAGGTACTTTTTCACATGGCACATAGTTACATGTGCCATTCTTATCACAGGGTCCTGTGGCTATTAGGAGCTCAGATAGTTTTAATAAGTGATTACATTAATTAAAGAGAAAAAAGCCTTTAAAAAATAAAATACAAAGGTACAGCTTCTGCCTCTGGTGTCCGGCACCACAACTTGTTGAAAACAAAGATCATTAGGGAAAGTGTCATTGTAAACCTTGGTCCTTCTTCCCCTACTCAGCCCCCCCCAGAAATGAGGCTTGCCACTGCACAGGCCTGTGTGGATCTGGACTGTGGCATAAAGCAACTCTTCTGCATAATTCTTAAATGTGTAAAATGCATACACTGACATCAGTCCTGTGTGCTGCAGACTAACACTGAAGAGCATTAAAAGAGAATGAGCTCCACTGCCTCCTGTTGCAAGAGGAGGGGACTTGCTGCTGAGTATGCTGGGGTATGGCCTTTCCTTTGAAGGTGTGGATGAAAGGGTAGACAAAAATGGAAGCTGTAAAAGTGAGTCAGGTCACAGCCTTTTGTAACAGTAAAGGAAAATGACAGGGGTTTGTTTTTCTTTTTGGTAAAAGTGCCAGAAGTTTGAAGTAGAAAATATGTTGATCTTGCACAATGCGCTAAGACATTTTCTTAAGATTTATGCAGCTATTTATTTTGCCATGCTGTAGTATGGCTTTCCTTTCTAGGATGCCCGAGGACCTGTTTCTCACCATAAAGGGCCACATGCACCTGCCAGCTCTTCTTGATATGGGGGATGCTACAAGAAAAGATTGTAAGATGTTTTGGACTATAACATGCTCTGCCTCTTTCTTTGAACCCCCATGTAGGAGTCGCTGTTCTTCCTCATTGACCAAGGTGTTTGAAGTATGTCCTTGCTAAGAAAATGTAATGATGTGACATTTGTGTGAACCATTACAATGAAGGTCCTTCAGCAGGTTGAGCTAGACCATCCTGAGGTGGCACAGATAACAGCTAAGGTCCCATACTTTCCTGTTCAGTATAGGATGCAAACTATGCTCATGAAATACGTGAGATGCTGTTGCTCAAGAAGTGTTTCTTGTGCTGTATGCTATCCTGGTCTGCCATACATTGCTGAGTTTGGTGTTCTTAAGGCTTTGGGTAGTGTTACTGCCCGTATTCGATACTTGCTGATTTTGCCAATCCATGCAAAATCAGTTTCTAGGCAACGTGACTGACAGTATTTGTGATGGAGCATTACACTTTCTCATGCTATCAACTGTGGATAGCTATAGATCATTTGTGTTTTGTAAATTCTGTAAATAAGCTTCTAGTTGTTGTGGTAATAAAGTATGTATCAGAGCTTTTTAACTGAGTTGCCTGTCAATTTGGATACTATCTACTTCTTTTTCCATTGTCTTTGTTGGTACATTTTGTATCTTTTTGTTTTGTTTTGTTTTTTTTTATAATCTGTTCCTATATGTAAATGTCTTTTTTCATTCCTATAAAAGAAGATGCAATCCTGCTTTATTGATCACATGCACTGTTTCTGACATTATTGCAGCAGCAGTCAATTCTGTTGGGTGGTGGGGGGTGATTATTTTTCAGGGGCTCTGTACTGGGTGCACACAGGGAATGAGGAAATAGCAATCCATAATGTCATGGTTCATTGCAGCTAACTGTGTCTCAGAGAATTTTTCAAGAGTATGCCTGAGGACTGTTCTTCAATAAACATTGTTCATGTTTGTTTTGAAAAGGAACTTTAAAACTGACCGTATCTAAATCTCTATGCAAAGCTCTGTTTGAAAAACACTGGCTGTGCAGGTAAGTGTTCTAATCTATTAGACATTACCTGTTCTTTGTAATGCAGGATTACAGCTGGACAGACATCCGATGTCCCTTTGAAAAGCGCAGGGATGCAGCTTGTGTCTTCTGGGACAACGTAGTTTATATTTTGGGTGGTTCCCAGCTCTTCCCTATAAAGCGAATGGACTGCTACAATGTGGTGAAGGATAGCTGGTATTCCAAGCTAGGACCTCCAACACCTCGAGATAGCCTTGCAGCCTGTGCTGCTGAGGGCAAAATTTATACATCTGGTGGTTCAGAAGTGGGTAAGACACTAACAATCTTTAAACCAAACCAAAAAGAAAAAAAAAAAAGGCAAAAACAAAGATACCTGGATTTTGTTCTGGTTTTTGCATGACTGTTGAAAAGAAACTGCACGTTGCCATGTTAGCCTAATGAGTCTGTTTTCCTTATTCAGGATTTTATTCTCCCCACTATCCAACAGTGTATTTCTCTTGTGGTTTTAAAATGGTTTCACTGATTGAAATGATTAATATTTACATTAACTAAAGCAAAAAGTACACTACAACTCTTTTAGGCTTAAATGGGGAGAAGCAAATGTATTTTAGGAGTCTCACTTTGCTCTTAGCTTATTTCTATCAATCCACAGAATCCAGTGTGCTTTAAAATTTCCTGTGATGTATTGCCAGAATAGCTGCATTTTGACAGTGGCATTCCTTGTATACAACATATGTTGGGCCTAATGAGTGTTCTGAGGAGGAAAAAAAAGCCCCAAGGGTGACAAGAACCCTTTGAAACTACTGCTTTTGGTAGTGATATCATGCCAAGCCCTATAAAAGAATTTGTCCAGCATTTCTGTCAAATGACAGCAGTTACCTTCTGGTAGCTTGTTCTGTTGGTTTGCTTCAGTAAATGGAGAAATACTACTTTCTTGAATGTTATTACTCATCTTTTATTTAAAACAAAAGATCACAGGGTTTATTCTGACCCCAAGACATAGTGGGTGATTTAAGTTATGTGTTACAGCAACAGTTTGAAATTAATTTTTTTTTCTAAATCTAATATGTTGTCAGCAAACCCAAAGGTGAAATGTATCTATGCTATATCCATAAAAATAGAAAGTTATAAAGAAAGCTGTATTTTGTGGGGGTGGGGAAAAGAGCAACAGAAAAACTAAAAAAAAACAAAACAACAAAACCAAACAAAAAAAAAACCAAAACAAAAACAGACCAACACCAAAATAAATCTAGAACAACAACAAAGCCAAACTCTAGATCCAGGGACATATTTTTCTAGTAGATTCTTTTGAGTTCTGCCTTGCTGTAGAGGGAGGTGAACAGAGGAAAAAAGGTCATAATCAGTGCATAACGTTGTCACAACTCCCTATGAAGTGATTTATCACAGCCATGTTGCCAGACTTCTACAACTGCCCTGGCAGCTGAGACAGTTCTCACTGCCACCTCCTGTGGGCAGAGTGAAATGGCTCCTGTCCCTGTCCAGAAAGAGGAAAAGCTGTGCTGGGAAACTTGGAACTCTACAGAATCTAGACAGTCTTCCTAGTTTACAAACTTTGGTTGTATACTTTATTTTCTAATACATTTGCAAGTAGTTAATTCACCTGTAAATTGAAAATTTTAAGGTAGTTTTAATACCCTCACATCCCTGCACAATTTCACTTTGTTATTAGTTTTTAGATTATACTAATTTTTCTTAAATAGTATTTCTGGAAAGCAAAGTTTAGTTTGCCTGTACTAACTCTTCTTCTTTGTAGACCATTGAACACTGCTCATTGGGAAAAGTCTTGTCTGTCCTGAATTGAATATTTTCTAATTTGGAGCAGGAAATTATTTGGAGAGAATGCTGCAGTGTGTTTAGATGTAGGGAAATCTTTGCATGCTTTTTGCATTGATGGAAGAGTTTGGAAAACAAATTGCTGTGCCAGCCCATTACAGCAAACAGGGCTGGTTTCCATTTTTTAAATTGATGGATTATTGTTTTATTTGCAATAGTTAGTGGAGTTTGGAAGCTAAATATACTAAATTCTTCCACTGTATTTAGTTGCAGGAACAATATTTAACATTATCCTGACAGCATACTGAAAATGGAAGCTTTTACCTTTTTTTTTAAAAAAAAAAAATACATTAAAGACAGTTCTGCTCTTTCCATTGGATGAGAATTTCTACATCTGCAGAGCAATAAGGATGTGCATTTACATCAAGGAAAAAATGTTCCACTCTATACAGTTTTTCATGCTATTGAGAATTACATGGTAGGAGTAAAGAAAAGCACAGTTTATAGAAGTTTGTTCCTGTATTTTGGGTCTGGAAATGTGGAACTGTTTTGAGGGCAGAAATCTCCAGCAGGTAGGGAGTGCTCCTAGGGCAGTACACTTAACTTGTCGAAGCAGAAAGCCAAGGAGACAGCCTGAAGAACAGGAACCTTTAGCTGTTCTGAATGGATAGATCTGTTGAAACAAGGGGAGGAGGATTCTGGTTCCAGCCTTCTCTGTTTGGGCTGTGGTTCAGCTAGTTATCTGAGCAGAAGTCTTAAAGCTCCTGTCTATCTTCATTAGGAAAATGGATTTTGATTTCAGTAATAGTTTTATTGGCTTTTGAGGGAGGAGTACACAGAGCTTGCACTGCCAGAAAATAAGAATCTTCCCCAGGAAGAAATTAAAAGGGTGAGAGGTGGTAGCTGTCTTGTGGTTGCTAGTAATTCAGTAGTATGGTGTGATGTGAGCTAGCTAATTCCAAACACAACAAGTAGTCTGGGAATTGGACAAGTCATGTTACTTAGAGAAAAAAAAACTGGTGAATCTGCATGAAGTTTACAGAGCTAGTTTCATCTTCATATGTTTGTTTACAAGAAGTGAGAGTAGGATGAGGTAATTCATATGCATATCTGTTCAGTGTTTAACACACATACCCCCCTGCAAAAAAAATCATCAATTTGGTTTTGATATTAAACACAAACAGCAAATTTATACACCTGTTTGCATATTTTGGAACAAGATTGAAATAAATTACAAGTATGTAGCTTCTCATTAGTCCCAAGTTGGTTAGCTCTGCTGTTGGAGGTGGGGAAGCAGCTTTCTCTTTTCAACTAACAAATAGAGCAGCAATTTGATAATTACTGTTAGACACGTCTCTTGAAAGACAGTCCAGAAAATTAATGCCACTTTGGTGGGTTTCTGTTTTTCGAAGGGAATTCTGCACTGTATCTGTTTGAGTGCTACGACACGCGGACGGAGAGCTGGCACACGAAGCCCAGCATGCTGACGCAGCGCTGCAGCCACGGCATGGTGGAGGCCAACGGGCTCATCTATGTGTGTGGAGGCAGCTTGGGAAACAACGTTTCTGGGAGAGTTCTCAATTCCTGTGAAGTTTATGATCCGGCCACCGAAACGTAAGTATTGAGGAATTTCTCAGTTCTGAATGGTTTTTTATCTTGTGGATTTCTTCCCTCTGTAAATAACCGAAGTATGGATGAACGGGAAGAATTTTGTGCAGGAAGGAATTTTCCTGAGATAAGCAGCAAGAAATCAGTTATTTGTAGGTTTACTTCAAAGGCAGTTTTTCTTCAGCAGCTTTGTTCCATATATTATTTTCCTAATGCTATGTTTTATTTATATTTTTAATACTTACTCTCTAAGAGCTAAATAGTGAGCTTTCCCATTTTGTTCGGTTTTCTTTTTCTCCAGGTGGACTGAGCTGTGTCCAATGATTGAAGCCAGGAAGAATCATGGGCTGGTGTTTGTAAAGGACAAAATATTTGCTGTTGGTGGACAAAATGGCTTAGGTACTTGAATTCTATTAATTCTTCAGCTGGTCACGCAAGGTTTCATGGGGAACTTTTTTCTCCTGCAATGAGTTGATTCTACTCTGTTCAACTTCAAAACTGAGCCATACAGTAAAACATGTCCTGTCGTGTGACACCATTGATGCCTGCCTTTCTTTCACCTCCCTGCTTCACTGTATCTTAATTCTTCATACTCTTTCCCTCATGGGAGGACTGTCACATTTTGATATGCACCCACACTGTAGCCTGGTTCTGCAGTAGCTAATATGGCTAAGCCAGTCATTTGAGGAGAAGGTAATTTATGGTTTTCTTAGTTCTTATGTATTTTGAGAGATTTTAGTAGCCTCTTGTGAGACAGGTAAAGGTGTAGCTGCTGTTTTAAGAACTTTGGTCTAAAGACTTAAAGCTAGTCAGCTATTTTAAAGTGGTGAGAGAGTGAGAACTTTTTTTCATGAGCCTAGGTTAAAAATATGACTTGCTGTCCTTAGCAGGTCACTTATGATCTGCCTATCTCTATGTCTTTCAAACTTGAAGAACACTAGTTTTTTACAGGATAACTGAACTTTAGTTGCAGAGGGTTTCTGTAGTGCTTTTCAAAATAGAAAATTCTCAGCTATTAAGTTTATTAGTTGCTATTTGTAGTAGTTGGAATATTTTACTTCTGATGAACACTATTTTAGAATATAGCTTATTTTAATTAGCTACTAAAACTATGCTAGCATTATTGATTTTTAATGCAAAAGTATAGATGCATTTTTCACACAAACATTCCATCAGTTGGTTATAGCCAGAACTGCCAGTTTGCAAGATATCTGTGTATTCACTGAATGTTCATTTTAGAAGTGTGCACTATTGAACCAGTGAGTATTTTTTGATGTTCCTATTCTGTAGCCTGGCAGGTTAATGTGTCTTATTATATTATAATGGGGCAGAGCTATGTCTGGGGTGAAATATTCATACCCCTTAATATTACATAAAGGTTTCTCAATCTCTCAGATTTAATATTTTTTTTTAATTTATAAAGTTAATAAATGGAAGTGAAAACTGACTCATTACAACTGTTAAATAGCAATAACAGGATGTTTGCAGATACTGTCAAACGTATTGCTAGCCTGTGTCCTAAATAACAAAATCTTGGTCACAAAATCTACTCTTCCTGATAACTCTTCATTCCCTTGGCCCTTTCCAAAGGGACAGGCTTTTAAATTTCAGATTAAAGTCTAATAATGAAGAGAGACATCCTCTGTCAGGAAATGACCAATTTAGGTAAGGGTGCTGGTTTGCCCCCTAGAATAAAATGACCTCATTATAGGGAAGTTTCAGGTGGATTCCTGAATCTTAATCACTAGCCACAGATCTGTAAGAAAATGGGCATTGTTAGTTGTTCTGTTCATGAAGTAATGTGTTGGTGTCTCTAGAAAGCATATCATGAAGTTTGTTACAACACATGTCATTTTTAGTTTTCTTTTTACTTTCCTTTGTTTCTGTATTTATAAAGGTGTATCACTAGTTTAGGAATCTCTTTTAATGTGGATTTGTTTTACTCTAGGATTTCTGTTTTAATCTAAACCTTCATAAAGACTAAGTTTAATGAAGAATTTGGATGCTTTAGATCAGTCTGTGTGGTCTAATGTAATAAGCCATTATCTGTTTCCTTCCATTCTAGGTGGCCTCGATAATGTAGAATATTACGATATCAAGATGAACGAATGGAAGATGGTGTCTCCCATGCCATGGAAAGGTGTAACAGTGAAGTGTGCTGCTGTGGGATCAGTAGTCTATGTCCTGGCTGGTTTTCAGGGTGTTGGTCGATTAGGGCACATTCTTGAGTACAATACTGAAACTGACAAGTGGATGGCCAACTCCAAAGTCCGCGCTTTCCCGGTGACAAGCTGTTTAATTTGTGTTGTAGACACCTGTGGGGCAAATGAAGAAACTTTAGAGATCTGAAGACCTGTAGGAGATGCTGAGACATTCTTCAAGGACTTGGGGAACGATGGTGCTTCTCTTCCATGTTTTACTGAATCTTGTTAAAGGGGGGAAAACTGAGCTGCAGCCTTTCCAGTTGTATATACAGCATACCGTATAACATGGATTTTTGTCATGCCCATTTTCTTGTCTGTTTTAAGAGATGGGGATGTGTTTTGAGAATCCTCTTACCTATCTAAGATCATAAAGCATCTTCCTTTAAAAGGACTCTGTGTGTGGCCTTGTCAAAAATAGACCCGTGCCAGTTATTTAGAAGAACTGAAAGCAGTTGATGAGGAAAAGATTTCTGGTTATGTGATACTTTATTGAGCTCAGTTGCAGAGATTCTTCATTTCATGAAGGTGAGTAAATGCAGCTTAGGTCATGAGAAATAGGGGTAACTTTTTGTGTGTTTTTCTCACTTATACCTACCTGCAGAAATCTTACTAGGATGGAATGAAGATTTTTCCTCAGGAAAGACCAAGGACAGCAATGTAGTGAAGATTCCCATGGGGAATGAGGATAGGTTATACAACTCTATGTTATGATAGCTTACCTTCTCCAGTGACTTTCTTCCATCATTTGCATGACTGCATACCAATTTTTGAAAGTTAGGCTATATAGAGAGATTAGAGAAACACTTTCTTAGTGACATCTTTGACTTTTGGGGGAGCTTTCACAGAAAGACTTTATTGTTCTGATGTAGGGATTGGTGGAAGAAGTCCACAAGAATTGTCCACTATAATTAGCAAATTGGAAATGGGATAAATTTTTAATATATCTTCCCAGACATCAGACTACATACCGTTAGCAAAGATGGGAATAGGAGTGGGAAAGCAAAGTCAATACAAATGTATTGATTTTTTTTCTTGAAAATTACTGGTTTTAAAATGGCATGAACCAAGTCATTAAAGATATTTCATAGAAGTTTTCTACAGTTGCACATGGTTATTAATCTCTGTTTTACAAGCATATAGTTCTGTAAATGTTTCCAGGAGAACATGATAGTAAATTTTTCCCAGTGGAGAAGTTCTGCTTCTCAAGGTATTGGTGTCAATACTGTGCACATCATCCAACTCCTGGAAAACTGTACAATCAATGTGTGTACATGTCCTTCTCCTATAATAGTTTATTAATATCTCCATTCTGATTTTGTCACCTCTAACTTGCTAATTTTTTCAGATCTCTTTCTATGAGATTCTCAAGTTAGCTTAAGAAGCTGCTGCTTGCCTTCCTGTACCTTGTACATCAGTGGTGGTGTGGATTCTTAGAAAGTTTTATTTCTGAAGATCCTCCAGGTTCTCATAAGTAGTGTAACTTCCAGTTCTCTAAATCAGTGCCACTTTCTAGACGTGTCCTAACAACTGCACGTGCAGACAGTGGTAGCTCACTGACAGGGTTGATGCTGGTTCCTGCTGTATAACTTTTCTGTTCGCCCTTAACTTTTCCTGAGCCACAAAACAAAGATTCCCCTGGTGTTTCTGATCCTTAATTCTAAAATATTGGAGGAAAAAGTGAACTGTGCATTTCTTAGCTTGTGCTGGTTTGGGTTTTTTTTTTCGGGGAGGGGGGGTTGCCATCTGCTTTTAAAATTGTGAAGCATCTTTTTTCCTATCTCTTTCCAAGGGGTTAATAATTGTCTGAGCTGCTGCAAACGTTACAGGTACGAAGAAGGGACAGGACATGCGGGCAGAGGCTCTTCAGGCGGCGCTGGGGAGGGCTGGACGAGACTGCTCGGACCCGCCTGCGCTTTCTTAGCGCCTGCAGCCCGTTCCTGTAGCCCAGCAGCGCTCTGTGCCCGAGCCTGGCGGCGTACAGATCGTGTCCGTGCTGGAAACAGCCCGGGAGGCGACGCTCCCTTGGCCCCGCTCCCCCGCCCCTTTGTTTCCTTGTGTCCCGACCGTGGCCCG
>JANHGL010026031.1:0-20069 GCA_024611195.1 Ceyx melanurus
GCCAGATCCCTCTGCAGAGCATCCCAACCCTCAGGCAGATCAACACACCCACCCAATTTAGTGTCATCTGCAAACTTCTTGTAGGATAGTCTCCCTAGAGTTCTACAGTTTAGCTACTTCAGAGATATACAGACTAATGCAGAGAAGTAGGTTCAAGGAAAGCAAAAGGCCAAAATCAATGTACCCTGACAGCAGGGAACACTTCCTCAGCTGCCTGCAGCTCCCACTGCCATTTGGCCTGTGTTACTGTTGAATTCCACTTGCCTCCTGTCCCCATTCTTGTAATGGTAATTTGTGCCCTCCACGAAGCTTTGTGGTGCTGCAGCCTCTCTGGGTCCTCCAAAGGCAGAAAGAAGCCACGTTTGACTCCACAAACATCCTGTTCCATGTGTTTTCCTGGCAGCCTGGAGAGGTGCAGCCCTATGATATGACCTATTGTCAGCATGCCTTCCCATTACACAACCAGATGTGAACCACTGCTCCAACCCTCCATTTATAACCAGCAATATCTGTCAACAACAGCAGATCATGAACCCCAGTTTGAAAAATCATACAAGTCCAGAGAAGTGACTACAAAGGAAAAACTGCACTTTCAGTTCAATAATCTTCATGAGACAGATCTCTAATTCAAAAATTTTTGACAGGATTATTCTTTCTGTAAATTCCTATATATCTGTTGCCCTCACCAATGTTTTTTTCAGTATCTGTGCATGGGAAAGGGAGCTGGACTCTATCAGGATGCACACACATCATCAAAAGAATGTATTTATTTTATCTAAGTTCTAGATTACAAATTCTACACTCTTTTATATCATCAACTCCTACTAACTTTATTAGTAAGGGTTCAAAGATAATAAGAAATGATGGCTTTTGGTGAAAGAATCCAGCTCAACTTTAGGTTTGTAAGTCATGACCATAGTGTTGGCAGTTAGCAGTAAACATTGCTTGCTTGTAAAATGAAAAAAAAAAATGTGCTATGGAAGTCACTGAGTGATAATGCACACAGAATTCCTAAAGGCTATTTACAGCCATTTTTCAGTCTGGTAATCCACATTAAGATATTTCCTCCATTCATCAGCAATTAGAAAGCCTAAATCTGATAATGAGGTTCTCTCTGGTGTACTACTTGATACACATGGACTCTGTGTTTGGTAAGGAAGGAGAATTTTGATTTTACATGTCAGAAGTACCACTGAATAGAAAAAAACCCAACTTTATGGAAAGGACTGTAACAGAGAAACATGAGATGTACAGTTGTACTGAGAAGAATACTAAACCACCTCTAAAATACTAGCTTAATATGTACTTATATATGCACTTTCAGTTACTCACTGAACATATGCATGCTTTGATTTTAGGAGTAATTAAATTCTAAAATCTACCTTTACTACAACTGTGTAATTTTCCTACCATGTTACAGTTCCAAATCACAAGCTGAGGAACCATAAAATAACACTCCACTCTTGTCCTTTATTGTTCATTATTCTTTGCAAAGCAGATTTCTGACAGATTTAGCAGTCAGACACTGCAGTTATTACATTTGTTCCTGTCTGTCCCTTCTCATTTTAAAAACACACTAAATACAGAAACAAGCTTGGGCTTTTGAGGAAAGCTCACACATCTAAAATCAGAAAATGTAATTCAGTTGTTGATGTATTTGTTGATGAAGACTATTCCTGTCATTATTATTACCTACTATTTACTAGGAAGAGTGAGAGGTGGAAGGAAATGTTTGTTTGTTGATGTTTAATTATTCCCCATGTGAGAAACAGCAGGGAGTAAATGTGCATAATTAATATTACAGAAAACAATCTTCACAGGAAATCTTCATAAATATTATATAACTAATTGAACATAAGGATATCTTGTGATATTTTTAATAGACACTGTATTTTTTTAATTATTTCTTCACTTCCAGAGAACATATAATCAATTTCATAACCAAAATATGTTTTTATGTATCTCAAGAGGTTTGAAAGTTTCCAAGCTCTTGTTTTTTCTTCTTCTCTTTCAAATATATCTACATCTGCACTGTAGGTGTTCACGTTACTGGAACAGATATATTGATTTTTATTGTTCAAGACTCCTCAATCTCTCCTCTGAAAGCTGCTAAGGAAGCCTTATCTTCTATGGTATCATTAGCAGATGTCTAAGAGAGGACAGCAAAGAAAGGTGGAGCAGTCAAAAAGATCTGTGTAGCCAGTCTTGATGCAACTCCCTGAGGTCTCAGCCCCTCGTTTTGTATCATTGCTATCATGTCAGCTCTTTGGTTCCCTTTAAAAAAATCTGTTTATCCCTGATTCTGCACAATCCCATCTTACAGAGTTTTGTTGAGACTGCCTAGACTAAAATCTTTTGGGGGAGCAGAGGGTCCTGCATTCTTCTTTTTTAATTATTTTTTTTCTTCTAAATCTGTTCTCAGTAGGAACTCGTTGCTCAGCTTTTAGTAGTGAAACTTGCAGGCAGGTAAATTTCCCATTTACACTTTTGTGAAATGAGTTTACATAAGAAAAAAATGAAAGTTCTTCCATGTCTTGTTCAAAGGGAATTCACTCACAAAAGCCAGGTACACTACATCTGATGACAGCAGCTGCTATTCTGGGCAGACAGAAAGCCCAGGATGAATATTCATGGGCTTGAAAGCACTTGGTGAAATTCTAGCCCTATCCAAATCGATGGCAAATCTCCAAGTGGATTTCATCCATAAGGGTTTCATCCTTTAAGGAACAGAGGAGCACTGTATAAACAACTGGAGTTAACTCCTGTACAGCTTATCAGGAACATTCATACACTCAGCTTTCTGTGGACTAGACTATTAACCCTCTTTTCAGCTCCAAACATCAGAGATTCACAGAGTAGCTTGGGGTGGAAGGGACCCTATAGGCACAAATTCACACTTTTTATCTATTTGTGGCTGTAAAATATAGCTCTGTACCTCACAAAAAAAAGTCTATTAATAGCCATTTTGAGCAGCTGCAGCTTTATAACCTGATACCTTCCCTGTATGTCAAGCAGGACGTTTTGGAGAGGAGCAGTGTCTCAAGATCCACAAAGATCAAGAAGAGTCAACTGAAAGTAGCTGTGTTCCCAATAATCTTACAGTAAGGAACAAAGGAAAGGAAAGGAAAAGAAAAGAAAAGAAAAGAAAAGAAAAGAGAAAAAGAAAAGAAAAGAGAAAAAGAGAAAAAGAGAAAAAGAGAAAAAAAGAGGAAAAAAGAGAAAAAAAGAGAAAAAAAAAGAAGAAAACCAAAATCAAAAAAACTACTAACCTCCTATGGTGTTAAGCATCCAAAATATCTTAAATTTCTTTTAAGGTACACAAAATAGTACCTGGAAAAAAAAGTAAATATAATGGAAGTATTTTGGCACAAGTAGTAACTGTTGGTTTGAACAATATATGTAAAAAAAAATCCCTAAAATGCTTAAAATGAGAAGACAAGTTAACACAAAGACATATTACTCAGCATTCTGAACAGTACTAAAGGATGATATAAATATCTATGAATCTATGAGTTTGA
Source organism: Ceyx melanurus (assembly GCA_024611195.1). Lineage (NCBI taxonomy): Eukaryota > Metazoa > Chordata > Aves > Coraciiformes > Alcedinidae > Ceyx > Ceyx melanurus. The sequence continues at coordinate 3,519 of JANHGL010026031.1, forward strand.
CAGTCAGTAGGTCACTGCCTTTCTCTGAGTCTTATATTCACTGTCTAATTTTTTAGTTGGAGTTTAGAATAGGTCTCAAGTCACCTGGAAAAGTAAATTGTCCTAAGTTTATTCCTACTTCAAGTCAACCCAGAACAGGTAGGTTAGATGCTGAGCACCCAGGAGCAATGCTGGCATCAACCAGGGAGTATTTTCTGAAGTTCTCTCTCAAAACAAATTAGTGACCCACAGTTAAGGTTTAACCTCAGTGAAAATTGCAGTAGGAAACTCAGGATTTGGAACACTGCCCTTTTTTATTATTATTATTATTATTATTATTATTATTATTATTATTATTATTCTTTTTTTCTTTTAATTTCTAGGTATTAATGGTTTAAAGATCAAAGGCCAGCCTCTGTCCCATGTTCTGTGTGCAGAACTCCCACTGTTGTCAGTGGGAGTTTCATAAACTTATCTGGGGCAGAATGTGACCTTGTTATGTACACAGACTTTTTGATTAACATGAAAATTTCAAAATTGCCTATCAATTAGATTTACATCAAGGGTAGTTTTGATAAAATGGCTAATAAGGAACAGAACACTGTGCTGCCCTTCAAGCTGAACACTGGCTCTTGTTGGAAAATTGTTCAGTGAACTGAAAAGATGAATTGCAACAAACATTTATTTTGCCATATACAGTGGTTTTTCAGAGTCTGGTGACTATGAAATCCATATGTTGATACAATGAAGAAACAAATGGGAAAAGGGGATTTTTAAAAAAACACCACCAAAACCATTATAAAAACTCACATAAGGCTGTAATAAAATTAATCTGTGTTTAGTATGTTGGAATCAACCACTGTTTATTTACCTGCTTCTGCTTCGATACTCTAAAGCAATAGTTCTGACTGCGCAAAAAAATGGAAAAAAAAGGGAAAAACCCCATATTCCTTCCCTCTTTTTAGGCAAATATGAAAAATGTAATAAAAAAAAAAAGCACATTGTGAATTGTACTCCTACAACATCCTTAGCAAGCAGCCTATATTCCATCCAGATCTATCACTACTTTGACCAGCTTTTAGCCCTGTAGTATTGCCATTTTAGAAAATGATTATATAATTAAAATCTTAAATAACATTCTGAAAGAGGACGGATGAGATTTGTTCCAAGGAACAAATGTCATCTGTCCCCTTTGAAATATCACCAGAACACATCCAATTTCAAAGATTAAAAAGGCAAACATGCATAAAAGTGTATTTATAAAGCTGAAGTCCCCATGATAAACACAAATATTATAGTTATTATTTGCTTTTTATAGAAATTGTTCAGCATAAACAGTCACAATTTGCATCAGAGTGTTCAAGTACATGGTGAGACTCCTTATAAAGCCAATTTCTTACAGCCACTTCTCTTGTCATTTATACAGTGTCCTCTCTTCTAATAGCTTAAATTGCCTGTCTGACAGGATCGAAGTGGAAATTGATACACAATGTGATAACTTCATCACAGAAGGTAAGAAAACATATTGTTCCAAGTGGTGCCAGCATGAGGGGAAGGGAGTAGGACTTGTTTTCTTGTTTTCTTAACCTAGCTATACTAATTGAACCAGGAGTTTACATCTGGAAGCAGCAAGAGGTCCCAAAGAGTAGGAACTACCCAATGCCATCAAGTTTAATTAATACATGTGACAATATATTTGGCAGATTTGGCCAGATTTTTCCCCTTAAAAAAACAAAAACCAAAAAAAAAGGTAAAAATTCTATATAGGGCTTTTCCATTAGGAAAACCCCAATGGTTTATGGACTGTCAGTATAATGCAGAGGGTCAATTTACTTCATGTAAGACCCAGGGGAACTCAGGGGAAAGAAGAGCTTTTGAAAAAGCCTTTCAGTAAACCAGTGGCAGAGCCAACAACATGAAAAGGGGGAAAACCCAATTTAAAAATGATATTACTACCAAATTTTAGATTTTACAGCAATTTTATAAAAGGAAAGTCCATTTCACCACTGTGTGTGCTTAACCCTTTTCCTTATGGCTGACTATACCTTCACGATAAGACGTGGTAGTGGAAAATATTTCTGGAGAATACTGAAAGCTGTAATCCAAGAGATTCATGGAATGAATTTCTAAATGTTTCCCAAGATTTGATCAAAGAGCAGAACTTGGCCTCGCTGGGTCATGGGCTTCCACATTCCTAGGATGCCTAGGCATGAGAAGGCCATGAGTGTGACAGCTCTGCAACCACTGTGATATGAAAAGAACAGCCTGGACTTATAAAATAAGGGATTTGTACTGAAATACTGCATGACCCATCATCTATGGAGGATAAAATTAACTTGCCAATATCAAACTGCATAAATCACAGACACAACTAACTCCATCCATGTACCTTCAGAACATAAAGCAGTTTATAGAACACAGAAGTCATCTCCTGCAGCCAGGATATGAAATGAGAGGAGAAAACTGCCTAAGATAGAGATCTCAGATCAAAAACCTAACCCATGATCTGATCTCTTTGCTTTTCAAACAAAGCAGATTCCAACTGAAATAAATCAACATCCTTAATTCAATTAGCAGTATTTCCCTGACTCATTAGACAGTGATTTGGAATGCCTGTGGATGGGGAATTCTCAGGAGGACACAAGTTGTGAGGAGACATCCTGCTCCCTGTCACCTTCCCAGGAACAGGCAGAAGCCACAGCTTCAGAAAGAACAGATTTCCCTACAGAAGGTGCTTGTATTTCATGTTTATAGGAGGAAGACAGATTCTAAGAGTTATTGTGTAGCTCTTTTAGGATTAAGTATTAAATGGCCAAATTAATTTTTTGGAGGTTTTACACTGGCTGACAATACAAGCCAGACAAGTAGCAAAGATTAAATAAAGGCTTTTAAATTTGGCTTAGCAGCCATGACCATTGCCACTAGCACCACTTTGAATCATAAAAGCTGAATAAATATTCAGAGCTGTACACAACACTAAAATGATCTGTGTGGATAGCTTCTCCAGATGCTTCACAGTGCTCTGCAACACTTCAGAACAAGGGATTGCACAAAGAAAAGGTTCTGATACATGGGTTTCTGTTTCACTTAAATTTGGATTCAGTAGGCACAGCTGTTAACATCTCCAGACTTTAAAGCAACCAAAGCAACCAAAGCCAACACTGGTCTTTGGAGTCAAAAGCAATAGGGCTGCTTCAGTAGAGTAGGTAATTGCAAGCAGAAGCAGCAGAAATGTATTATTAGTGTTTGTGTTTAACATCCAAAATCAAACCAACCACCCACAAAAAGCAACAAGCAGACCAAACCACCAAAACCAACCCAACCATCCAACAACAACAACACAAAACCCAACCAACCAACCAAAACACCAACAAAAACCACCACCACCAAAGAAACCAAAAACCAAAGCAACAAAAAGAGACTAGTCCAGACAGGAAAGTATGAATTTTAATGAAACTGTGATTTCTGAGTCTTTGTTCTAGTGACAAACAGCTGGTTTGGTGCCGTGATGCTTTCAAGATGTTTGTAAAAGATTATTGCCAGTTCATAGAAAGAACTTTAACAGGTTTCTATCCTTTCCTAGAACCTACACTCTCAGATGCATGGCTTGTTTTTGGCTTTATGCCTCCAGTCAAGCTCTTTCAGCTTTCCAAGTATCTGTTTAGGCAGGTTTAGATGCAGTTCAGTTAAATCATAAGATAGCTACTTCAAATGTGACCCTCCATAACTTGAATTTCCAACACGCTAAATCCCGAGACCAAAGTCATTCTGGGTTACAATGGATCTTCTGGTTCACTGGCCAAGAAATTCCCATCCTGTCAGGACCAAGGTTTGTATTTCTGTTTCCACAGCACATCTGCTAAACTCAGCCTGCAACTGCTGTCTGAAACTTTTATCCCCAGCATTATCATCCTATTTTTTTTTTTTCCTCACATAAAGCAGTTTTGGAGATGAGACTCCATTTAAACACTTTCATGTTTGCCCTATTTACCTTCAGATGTCCTGAATTAACTCCTCTGATGGTACTCTAATAGCAGAAGATGTTCTGTTGACCAGAAGCACAGTAAGAAGCACAGCTCCTCTGATCTCAGACCCTAAGTAATTGCCTTAATCAGGAGGCAGCAGAGCCTCCTCCTTCCAAGCCAAATGAATATTGACTAGTTTGTATGAATTGCAATGTCCACAGCAGAAGAAACAGCTTTCCCAGAACAGTCAGCAGGCTGTTGTGACTCTCATCAGCAGACAGGCTCAAGAAACAAGCCAGAAGGAGCTCTTCCAATGAACATTTTCAAACCCCAACATATTTCTGGGAGAAATTTCAATGACAATAGAAAGGGAGTCATTGAAAGGTTATCATTTGGCTTGGTTTGTCTCCCTTCTGAATTACAGAATCACTGTGATGTACTCATTAACATCATGAGAAGGTAGCTATAAGGCTCTGTCAAGACACACTGCACTACTAGTGTAGCTGTCCTAGCTTGGCCACAGAGAGCTGGTCAATGCTATGACTTTAAATGTCAATTTATGCATATCAACAATATTGCAGTGCACATTTCTTTTGTAGCTTTTTAATTATTTTTTTATATAATTATAGCCAATAGCTATAATGTAAGAAAAAAACCTGTTATTTATTCTTCATCTTTCATCTTCTGAAGGGATACTGCTGAACAATAGCTTAGTCTGGAAATCTAATATGTTTAGGTGACAGAAACAGGTCTGTAAATGTGCTATATCCATAAAACAAGAAGACAGCTCCCAGAAAAATTAATTCCAGGCTTCAGAAGCACTTTTTGAAGGATTAAGTTACAAAATAAGGAAATAAGATTCTACTGATGAGATAATGCTGTTTGTTGTGTTTTATTTTTTTGCTGGTTTTTTTTTGTTTGTGTGGGGATTTTTTTTGTTGTCGTGGTTGTTGTTTGATTAATTTTGGTTTTTTCTTCTGAAAAGATTTCCTTGTAACCTCTCTTGCATGAAGAATGATGCAGACAGAGAATGTCAGTGGTAGATTCATTACTTTTTGCTGTGGTTTTGCTCGTTTCTGTAGTCTAACATGCTTCATATTCTTAAACAAATTGATTTGGAACTCTACAGTTCAGTGAGGGATTATGTTATCTATATTGCTGCTTACACAGATGATGCTATATTTCACCATCCTACCAGCCCATCAACATCAGCTTTGCTGAGAAAGTAGAGATGTGTTTATCTTTTAAAAGGTCTTTTTCTGAATGAACATCCTGGGGTTTGATTCAGCTCTTGGCTGCAGCCTCAGGATTTACCTTTTCTTGCATGGAGTTTTCTTCTAGAAGGCTGCACATGAGAAGTTGTATTCTGGTTTCTAGCTCCTTATTCACATGAAAACTAGAAAGAAGTCTTTCCAGCAGGCTTCAAGATGCTACCTTCATATTGACAAACAGACATATATCTATCTAGGTTGAAATCAAAGTGTGGGTGCTGTTCTCACTCATATTCTCTAAATGCAGTTACATTTCAACATGAAAGTTCAAAGACATACTCTGGTTTTCTCATGCCCTTCACATTTCACATTTCAAAGTGGTGAAAACCAAGGTATTATAATAAGAAAAATAACATCACCCCCCAAGTACTTGTACAGGTTGTAATATGGAGAACACAGTAACAGCTTCACCACTGGCTTGCCTTGCCAAACTTGATAGGCCAGGATTTGAATAAATTACACTATAATTGGGCAAAAAGGCCAATTATTAATGTATTAACAGGGAACATTACATAATGCTGCTAACTGGTAAATATACTTTCATAAGAAGTATCATAAATTAATGGTATTTCTATGATTCAAGTCTTTTCTCTTCCAAGCTAACTACTGGTTTTAATGGATATTAGTAACACACAGTGTGTCATCTAATAATTTTTTTGTCTTATATGTTAGAGTCATAATGTTTTCAGCATCAGATGATGGACTACTTTGATTAATTCAGAATTATTGAAGCCTTCTTTTTACATTAAAGTAAAATGAAACAGCAAAATGAAGAAAACGAACTAAGTAAAATAAAAAATATTTTCCCAGTATAGGTGATTTTTATCCTCCTAGGAAGACCACAGTTCACAGCTTGCAACTAAAAGAAAAAAATCATATCTACAGCAAATTAATACCAACTTAACTGCAAAAATTAATGCCATAAGCATATCTCTGCTCACCAAGGAAATCTGCTGCACTGGGCAACTAGAGAAGCCAAGGACAGCACTCTTGAAATAAGGCATGATTACAGGTTGCAACTGTGGCTGCTAAGAGACACTTCTAAAAATAAACATAAGAAGTAAAAAAAAAAAAGCAGACGTAGATATAACATTTACTCTCAGGTACCAATTTCTGTCCAGTGAGAAACTCCAGAGCACCTTGCAGATTACAGTAGCTGTCATAGGGTCTTTAAGACTTCCAGAAAAAGTGCTGCTAGGATGGACATCGGAAAAAAACGTACCTCAAATTAATTCATTATCTAATTAGAGCTGAACTGCCTGTTTCATATAAAATGTAGAGCCCTGTTCAGAGTTGCTTGATCCTTTCACTCCATAAAAAAAAAAGAGGTACAGAGTTGCCAGAAAATTCAGCAATGGGAACATTGAAGGAAGTGACACACTAGGAATCCCTTGAAAGGGTTTTGATTCTCTCCCAGAGAAGTTGGCTAATACAGGTTAACTGCTATTTGCACAGAAAATCCTTATTCCTAGTGGGTATATATATGAGAAAAACTGAATACTAGGACTCACAGCAATAAATATTCTTGATAATTAAATGAGTAAAAGATAAACTCTGACTGAAGTCTTTCAGATATATTCTCTTTCAAACTCTCGATGGCTAAGCAGTAATACAAAGGTTAAATTCATAACAACCTTGAAACAGAAATGGGGTTTATTTAAAATATAAACACATTAAGATCCATTATCTTAAGATATATGGCTAATTGGTGTACTACATTCTCTGGAATTATGGTTTAAAAGACGCATTTTAGCAGATAATCTACAGCATATTTTATTGTCCATAATGGTACCCAGGGGAATTTTACATTCCATTCAATTTTCTATTTTATGCTCATGATTTAAGTATTCATGCTAATAATACTAATACTTCTGTAGTCTGCAGAAATACGTGCTTGAAAGAGCAAAAAGAACTATTTGCTTTCAATATTCCAAGTTCAGCTAAGCATTAACATTTCTATGTTACCTCATAATTAAAACTTCAAGCATTTTCACTGTAGGATTTAGGCAGCTGAGTGGCATACAGATGGAATATAGGATTTTAGATCCAAAGGAAAACCCTCAAGACTTCATGTAATTAATCTGTTTGCAATCTTTACCTTGTCCTGATAGAGACCATCAAGTAATTTCTTCCTTAAGTCACTCTGTGCAGTACAAATCACTAGTGTAGCCTGGATGTAGGCAGCAAGACATGGCTCTGCACCCATGGGGTGGTCACAAGAGTGGGGGTTCCTACTCCTGTGAGCAGTCCCCAAAAGGTGGGAAAGTTAGATCTCTTCATTCTGGACTTTTGTGCTTAAAACATTTTATGTAAGTACATGCAAAAAAAAAAAAAAAAAAAAAAAAAAGGAACCAGACCTTTGCAACATGATACTTCTCTGTTTTTTCCACATTATTACAGTAAAGTAAAACAAAATTCAGTTTGGTTAAAATAAAATTTAAAATAATGTCTTCTACAGGAGCTGCCAAATGTCAGCTGCTAAATATAATTATTGTATTTGTATAAAACTGTGTAAACTTCAGAAGACACCAATTTAAATATTACTTTATTCAAATGGAGCCTTTGGATTTGCCATGGCAGTGTCTGTGAACAAATTTCCTATACTGTTCAGTTTTAATTACTTGACTCTTTTTAGAATACACTTTTTAATTCGCTGGACTGATATTGAGCATCTTAATATAAGCACTAAATACATATAAAACCTGAAAGACTGTAATGCCCTCACAAACTGTTTTTAGCTGCAAAACTGGCCTAATAAGTTCCTTTCTCATTCCTTCCATCCCTGCCATGCAGCCCTTTCAGGAAAATTACTTGAAAAGCCAAACTGCTCTGAAGCTCACAGAATATTACTTTTTATATTACTCTTTTTTTTTTTTTCCCCTTTTGCCTCAGTAACAAAAAGATAAATACTGTGAAGGGTAAAATTCTGTTCCTTTTCTGGTTTGCTTCACAAGGTGCATTAGCACTTTGCTGAAATGAGTGAAAAATGTCAGGTCAGGCCTTACAATGACGATGTTGCAAAGAAAGGGGCCTAATTTCAGAATAATTAGGTTAATCACACTTGTAACAATACGCAGAATAAGCAGCAACTACTCTTAGGTGCCTATACTTAGTATTGGGCCTACCCTTAATTGCGTGAGCAATTTGCAGTTAATCCATGTTCTCGACCAATCCTAACTGGCATTGTTACCTCCCACTAGGCCACTCAAAAATGTAACGGGCACTTATTTATTCTTGACGACAAAAACAGAGTTCAAATTACTGGCCGTGTCATTTTTTTTTTCCTTGTTATTATTTTTAGTTTCACATTTTGAGTGCCAATTCACATGGCTAAGGGCTGAAACCAGGGCCCTGACAGCTCTCACTTCCTCCGCAGTGCAGCGTGGTGGGAGACTCAGAAACAATGAGGTCACTTGGGTTTCCTTTCAGAGCTGCCCAAAGTACAATTTCTGCTAAGATTAATACATGATCTAATGACTGATTTGGAGTTGTTTGACAGCTGCAGTTGCACTATGGGCTGCTGCTGAAGAAAAGTTTTCACTGACTTCACTGGGAGTTGGTGCAGGAGCTGCATTTAAGGGATTAATAGTAAGTTATAGAGACTTCACGGAGCTAATGCATTTCCAAAGCATGTCTTTTCCCCTTATTATGAACAGATTTGTAATTTCAAAGCAGATGTTACTTTAACCAACGTGACAATAAAAAAAAAATCTCAGCAGACCATGATCCTAGCCTTTGAGTTTACATTACATATGAAAATTTGCCCAAACAGGGGTTTTATCACTCAATAATATTTTAACACAAGAACAGCCTTAAATGAATTTTAGGGCATTTTTAAGAATAACTTTGTAGCTGATAAATTAATATTAGCACTTTAAGGATTATATTTTCATTATAAATAATTATCAAGAAATACATATTAAATTTGGGGTTTAAATTAATAGGTAGTAGCCAAACTACAGAAAGTTTTAACTGCTAATCCTTTTGGAATATACTTGGTTTATCTTCTATAGTTGTGCACACCATATTTTTGATGGGGGAAAGGATGGTGCCTAGGACACCTTCAGTTATTTCAATTCCTGATAGTATAAATCACGTGTTCTTGGTGTGTCTAGTCACTCCCATTACACTAAGAAGAATTTCTGGGCTTGAACTACCAAGCTTTCAAATTGAATTCTAACACTGATGATCTCAGTTTTCCATGCCAACAACCTTTGAAGCATGGTGGAATGGTATTACAATTCACTGTCAGAAAAATCTCATTTTCTCCTCTAGATTAGTGGCAAATGCAGTGAAAATCTTACCATTTTCTATACTGAAGTTGCTACCATTGATACACAGCTTGAAAGAGAATATTTCATTTACACATTCTTCAAGACCTCATAGATGAAAACATCCTTCGACCATATTTTATATAAGAAATACGGGTCGATATTGAACTGCTTGAATTGAGGTGACTGCTTTTGTACCTCCTGGCATCACCTGGCATCTTGACAACATTTTGTGAAACCATTACCCTGTTATACCACCATTTCTCAGAAAAAAAAGCACCAACAAAACAGTTAGTTTTAAATCTTATTTCAGTTAGTATATGGCTACATATAGCTGAACTACTGAGTGAACTACAGTGGGACAAGGGCTATATGTAACATGCTTATTTTTATTCTAGTTGAATACACAACAGGTACTATATTAGTAAAAGATTATCCACTATGTAAATCTTAAATAGGAAAGACACTTTTCCCTAAATTCAGTACTTTCTCACTGCTACTGTTAGCAGTATACTGGAAAACACCAGCCCCAGATAGCTCAATAAAATGAAATTGATATTATTACCGGACTTAATATTACTTTGCACAGTAAATACTAATATATTACTATTACAGAACATTAATATTACTATTATATTACTATTACTGTATTATTTAATTAATATTTACTTACTATTGTAAACATTTTCACTTGGACCAACCTTAAATGTCAAGACATTATCTTGTTAATGATTTTGCAAGTGACACCGCTTGTACATTGTATTTGAGATAAAGCACCAAAATGAACCTTACCCAACAGGGTTTATAAGATTGGTTTTCTGTCTGTTTTCTATAAATTAATGAGAAGTTGATGAACTTTGGAAGAAAAAGATCATTAGTTATATGAAACCTAAATCTGGCAAGCATTAATTTACAATCAAGTGGAGGTTTTGGTGTAAAAAGTGACTCCAGAATAAAAATGAGAGAGTATCAAATCAGAACAGAGGTCAGCTAAACACTCACTGGAATTTATACACATAAGTAATATTTGTTTGCATAATTTTTCAGTCATGTCCAAATTGAATATCCACTTGCAGCCAAAGCACAGATATGACCATTTAATGAGAATACAGTCCTGCTCTAAATCAATGCCTAAACACTTTTCTCCTAAGAAATATGTGTAAGCATTAGTAACTAATTTCTTTGCTGAGATGCCTACAACTAAACCCCATATTCCAATTATTCTCAAGTATCTGAATCTTCCTGGTATTTAGTTTACTTTTGTGGGTTTTTTTCATCTCTTCTGAAATAAATTGGCTGAAATACTTTTGCCTGTTCTGTTTTTTTCACAAAAGTGCTAGACATTACAAAGTGCCTGTAGACATGAACTGCAAAGCTGGTTTTGCTGCAGTCATAATTAGCATTAATCTTGCTTACTACCCTAATGAAAATCCTAACAATAATAGTAATAAACAATAATCCTGATAATCTTCTTTGCAGAGCATCATCTGTACTCAGGGTATTCCAATAATGTTAAATAATACACTGTATATAATTTTAGTTTTTAAGCTGTCAATCAATTAAATATTACAAGTTAGCTAATGAACAACTGCTGAAAATCCGTACTTTTTGTTGTAGCATGAGATTTAAAAGGCAAACCAAATGCACTTTCAGGACAGCATAATTTTATATATGAGAATCTACGAATGTGCAGGTTTTCAAAGGCTGTCTGTCTAGATTATCAAGACTTAAGATTCAGCATAAAAATGTGAAGGACTTTATCAGTGGGTATGGATCACTAAAAAGTCTGGATCCTAAAATATGATGCCTGGAATATTTGCTCAGAATTGAAAATCAGTTCTTTATCTGACAGGCAGGTGACATTTTAATGCCACAAAGGTAAAACCAAAGCATCCTATTTCCTTTTGGGTTTTCCCAAGTGTGATCTAGTCTTTATTACTCTCTGAACTTTGTTAGAAAACTCAGAATGCAACACTAAACATTATGTCTGAGGAAAAGTAAAAGAATAAGCTATTTTCTAATTGCATATGCATTCTTAATTGAGCAGCACTTCTTAGGGTTTAATTTAATGGGTTTACTGCAGCTTGAAAAGAGAAGTTTGAATCCAGTAAAAATACCACATTCCTGGCTGCCATTCCCCATCCCTATTAGGAGCTACCAAGCTGCAGTAGAGTAGCTGGAGCAGACACCAACTACTATGTTAGTAAAATTTACACTTACAATACAGGAAAGAGAAATTTGATTTTGAGCCAATTAACCAAAATGCTTCTGTGAGTTAGGATGAAAGAGATAAATATCTATGAAAGAGATAAATGCCAGAACTTCCGAGTTCTCTAGCACACCTCCTTTGTGCTTTCTGGAGCAGTAAAAAGCTGAAAAGAATACTTAAGACAGAACTGATAACACTTTTCACCTTGCCTTAAAATTCTGAAGTATTTTAGTTTGAATACTAAAAGGTTATAACATTTACTAAAAGATGATGAGGCACAGGATGCCTGGGAACTGTTGTGAGGCCTGTGGGTCTACAAGAACCTAACACCATTTTGTCAGTGCAGTTGGTGGAAGGTGCAGGCCATGGGCTGAAAGAGATGCTTCCTAACTCAGCATTGTTGCCTGGACACTACTGTCTTTTGCCTTTTATGCTCAGTATGAGGGGATTTGTGGCCTTATCAGAAGTTTTTGTATTGCTTTCAGTGTGCTTCAAATCAGCCCTTAATGAGGAGGGCCTACAACAGCATCTGTGAAATTATTAACGCTACATTGACAGACCTGTATATCATCTTTTCCTTATTATATTTAATATTTAAGGTGCATTGTATGCATGTAATTATTAATACCTAAAATTGAAAGCAATGAAACCTAAAGACACATGGGATATTTTTTTGTTGTAGAGATGTTTAGTCACCCTACTATGTTACTTCTTCACAGAGAAAATACTCTTTTCTACAAGAACTAAAAGTTCATATTCTGAGATATTATTTTAAATATGACCCAGAGAGTCTAGGTTTCTTTCTTTTGTGAGGTGTGAAGTTAGCTGGTCAAAATAGGAAGGCTGAAAAAAAAGTATGAAAGCATGACTCTGAATGCTACATTCTTTTGAATGTTTGTAGCATTTGCTGAAATACATATTAAAAAAGCTATTGATATTTCCAGTTTAATGATCCAGAGATGTAGAACCAAATCCATCTGAAAGAAATGGTGAAGTTTCACACCTAATAAATCATTTTTGTAATGACGTGACATAGCAGAGAAAAATATTTGCAACAATAGTATTGACACACAAAAAAAGTTCTATTTATGTCATGGTGATATCAACTAAGCTGAAGCTTGTTTTTTTTATTAAGATAGCTATAGCAAAGCTATATTTAGAACTCCAGGAAAAATAGTTCCAACTATTTACCTCATTACTGTACACTAATAGCTACAATTTTTTCTGCTTTGTCCACCCAGAAAACTGTCTAATATCCACTGTGTTCTGAAATGCATCCCTTTCACAAATCCACATTTCCCCTCATGATTTTCCCTTCCATCTAAAAGCATTTCTCAGCATCTTCCTGGATACAAAGGGAATCTATTTGCAGCTGTTAGGAAAACAGCAGCCTTGCCAAACTTGTTTGGGGACAAGACTGCTTGTTCCCCTTGGACCTCTTTGGAAGAAAAGAGCACATGTTGAGCTGCTACAAAGAGCTCAGCCTGCTGGATGGCACTCATGCAATTTGCTAACAATAAATGAACAAGAAGCACATTGCTTATTAGGACCAGTGCTACAAAAAGCTATGAGCCTACAGAGAGCCAGGTACTCCCACGTGCTGTGGAACTCTAATGAAGGCACTAGACAATTAATGAGTTTCACCACAGCACCAGCTTTTCTTAATTACCATTAACTGGCATGTGATTATTACAAAAACTCTCATCCCAAGCAAAAAGATCTGGGTTTGTTAAAAGTGGAAACAGTCAAAGGCATGCACATATGCATGTGCTGAGTTCAGGTTTCAAAGTCAAGTGCTCTTTCTTAGGACATGGGTGCTAAAACTCCTTGGGCAACCTTCATTTGGACCCCTTGTGTCCAAATTAATTTCATAGTCATATAAACACATACTCTGATTGCTAATGAAATCCCCAGTTTTTCAGCCAATGGTAGAGACAATGATCAATAGTGTCCTGGTTTGGGCAGATATTATCTTAAATTTAGCAATGTGAGATCCCCAGTTTTTCAGCCCATGGTAGAGACAATATCATATAGTGAACAGCTATCCAGCATTTCCTTTTGTTCTCACTCTGTGGGTCATGTCTGTGTTAGAAAAAAACCCACCTTTCATTCCATTTTAACAGGAGTATCAACTCCCTTTTATAGGCTGCTTACTATGGTGATGTCATAAATATTAGTAAAACTATTTTACAGCATGCTGATGAGGTACATTAATTCCATTTTATGGATGTAACTGAATCACAAGGGAGTAATGTAGGAAATCTATATTAACTGAGCCTTCTTACACTTGCCTGTCCATTATTGTTTCCAATTAACTGCCACCAAACTACCCATTGTACAGCACTTCAAGGTAATAATCATAGACACCAGCTCTAGTTGTATGACTTGTCACTCCAACACATTTTCTGTTCCAAGAAGAAGAATTACTAATGTGAAACTGTAAAATGGATTACTACTCCAAGCAGAAGATAAGCCTGAGGCACAAAAATAGAGTTTTATTAATTTCTATCTCGCTTAAAAAAACATAAAATGCATACATTGTTGGCCATTTCTGTAATGGCTCAGTTTATTACATTGGCAAACTGATGGGTGAAGGGGGAGGAATCTTTTAATGCAACATCCAGATAAAACATTAATATAGAGTCCAGTCTTCTGGAAAAATAATATTTTTTATACATTAGCAAATGTGTGGCCAAGGGGTATGAAAACTGTTCAAGTAATTTTAAAGCAAGCACTATATTAATTTTAAATACAATGGCATTCTCCCCATCCTGGTTTCTAGGTTCATGTGCTTTTGGGAGACAAGAAAATGTTAATCAAGGTATCTTAAATATTGTTTGACATTTTATTTTTATTTTACTAGCAGAATTTATTTACTTATTTCCCTTCTTACTTTTAACAGTTACACCCCTTATTTGGTATTTTCTTTTACCCAAATCCTCAAATTTCTAAGTATGCAAAATCTAACTTATTTCATTTGTAATGCCAAATGAAAATGACTCAGTTATGCTTTTACTTTTTTTTTCTATCACTGAAGCTAGGATTTTTGTAACTTGATGGTTTTCTCTGCTGTCAAAAATAAAAATGCTTCTACTCCATATCATTGATTTGGGAATGGAGATTTGTGCCTAGGTTCTATGTCTGTCTTACTGATTTAGTGCTCGGAATAAGGAAGTATCTGAAAAAACATCTTAAAGAGAAAATGTTAAAATAACGCATAGTAAAAAAATCATAATGTCAAAACTGAAATGTCCAAAATGAAAAAATTCAAAATCTATTTTCCAGTTGTTATTTTTACAATATTTTCAAAGTATTAATTCAAATCAAAAATATGTGCACAGCGATGATAATGTTGGATAAGGGGTTTTTTTTTCAGTAATTAAAAAAATTCACTTTAAAGATAAAAATCCTCATTTTTGTCTTATTTTGACATCAGCATCCAAATATGCAACAACTGAAATATCACACAAAATAAAATAAGCCTAACCCAATGGAAGAAAAACTTCTTTTGCAGCAAAAAATCCAGGTACAGATTCCCCACTGCTTGCATAAGTTTTTTAGCTCCACAAATCCAACATAATACGATGTTATGAGATGAAAAACACTGTTCTACTCTGTGCAGAAGTCCCAAGGTCTACTTGAATTGCAGTGCAGTGGAAAAACAATGTAATTTTTTTGGTGTCAATAGAAAAAACAGAGGCAGCATCATTGCAAGAAGCTGCTGAATTAGGTGTATTGGTCCTTTTTTTTCCATTAATTGTCAGGGAGACAAACCTTCAAAGAGCATCCATGAAGAGAGGAAGCTCTAATGATGCTTTTATTACCACAGTAAGGAATTTACTGTATTAAAATCTAAGTGCATAATTATTCTGATTACAAAAAATAAAGGAAACTTTCCATGTTGACTTAGCATAACATAGTCTATAATATCCCAGGATGTTATAACAAAATGAAATGACATTAATTGTTTCACAAATAGGGTGTATGTTCATAATATTTAATATATAAATGTTTATATACAGTTGTTAGATGTGTATGCTGATAATATATAATATATAAATGTTTGTATACAGTTGTTAGATGTGTATGCTGATAATATATTATATATAAAAAAATGTTTATAAACATTTGTTAGATGTTTCAAGTGTTTTGGAGACAGGTGGAGGGAGATACTGTTATCTTTAAATGCTTTAAGTCACAAATTATTCTCATAAGTAACCTGATGAACTGAACTATATGTCTGCAACAAATAAAATTAAAAAAAAAATCTCAATTACGGAGTTAATGTAAATGGTTTATAAATTTAACATCATATAATAGAAGACTGTAAATTGATTATAAATAAGGCATGAATAAATTTAGATGTAAAATTACAGGAAGGTATTTAAACATCTGAGAATTAGAGTTCTGAAATGGTCATACAGAGCAAGAAACCTAAATTGTTTTGAGTGTCATAAGCTTAGGAAAGGCACTATATAAAATAAATAGGAGAAAGTCCAGACACAAAACCAAACCCCAAACAACCCATAATATAAGTCTTGTGTATCCAATTTGTGTCATCAAATTAAAAGGAGACTGGACCATAGCATCCATCATTATAATGTTTATTGTATGAATCTCATATTGAAAGCCAACCATAGCTCCCTGTGGGATTTAGGAAAACACTTAGCTGTCTTGGGGAAAATAGAAAGTGGGAAGACCAGATGAAGGAGTATGCTCACTTGAAAGATGGAGATCAGCTATGTAAGACAAGCACTTGTTTTCCTGCCTTCTTCAGATCTCACAGAATCACAGAGTGTCAGGGGTTGGAAGGGAGCTAGAAGATCATCTAGTCCAACCCCCCTGCCAGAGCAGGG
>JANHGL010026033.1:0-89664 GCA_024611195.1 Ceyx melanurus
CTGCGTGAACATGAGTGAGGGTTTGTGGAACTGACACAAAGTCGCTTTCAGATTTCCATTCAAAATAATTTTACGAAGGCAACGGAGAGCCTTATTTGGGGTTTTTTGTCAGCTTTACGACATCTGTGAAGTACAAACAAATGCAGCACTTGAACAAGAAAGATAACTTCTGACTTAAAAAGCAGAGCAATGGGTAGTATTTATTGTTGTTCTGTTTGTTTTTCTTTTATAAGGCAGGTACAGTTATCTTGCAGCATCCTGTTCCTATTCTCAGTTTCTTGAACTGGGATTATCTCACATTCTGAGGGAGATTTATCAATTTACTGAAGAAAAGTTTGTCATGTTTCAAGAGATGAGCATGGCATTAAATAACTGGTGAAAAATAAAGGCAGCACTTTACCTGGAAGATATTGCCTCTGCACTTAAATCCATCCCCAATGTAGTTAGGTTTGCAGGTGCAGGTCCTTTCTGTCAGCTCTGTGTCATTACAGATGGCAAATTCACTGCAGCCTCCATTATTCTTGAAAGATCAAAATTGAAAATATTTAATACCTTCATTGCTAAGTGTATAGAACAATTTTAGTTCACTATTTTATTCCCCAATTTATGTATTTTAGACATAATCCAAACAGTTTCTTGAAAGTAGATTTTACTGGAACTTCTGACAGTATATAATTTCTTGTAAGCAATAAAGAGCATTTAAAGTTCATAACAAATAACTGTCCTTTTATGTAGATGATATAGTTTTGATTGTTTCCTTCAGTTCATAGTATTAAAAGAATTCAAATAATTTCCAGGCAGGTTTCATTATGCACTTTGTGGATGAGCCTTAGCTGCTCCAGCAAGGTAGCATTCACTTACACTGAAAGGAATTTATTTAGCTGTAAATCATTTTTATGGTGGTAGGAACCAGAATTTTTGGAGGAGAATTTTCTTCATCTGTCTGATGGCCCAGGCTAGCTGGAAGAGGAAGCTGCCACAGGTGCTCTCCTAACTCCAGCAAGCTCTTGGTGGGGGTGGGGGGAGAGATGTTCTCCATCCAGAAGCAGTGTGTTGGAGTTTGGAGCTCTGCCTGAGTTTCTGGTTTGGATTTGTGAGCAAATCTGGGAAAACTGAGAAGCAATATTGTTTTCTTCCCTTTTGCTTTATTTATTTATTTTAGTATCCTGTCCATTGTCAGCCATCTCAAGGATCTTTTTCTGTGGGCCATGAGTGGAAGAAGAATTTCTTTTGGGAGCTACTAGTGGGGCTTGGCTTGAAAGGCCATAGTAGGAGTGGGTTTGGGTGCATTTTCTATTTTTCTGTCTAGCTTTAGGTCAGCTGCTGGCAATCTTGGGTTTCTTGCAGGTTCCCAGGGAGCTTTGCTGCACAGAGGTTTGCCAAAGTGAAGCCAGATTAATTTCTAATCTGACAGTAACACCTCACAAAACTATTTAAAAAAAATATAAATTTATAAATTTTTACCATTGCAGATTAGAGTATTTTTCTCTAGATCTGATTTGATGTGTGTTGGGTTTTTGGTTGTTGTTGTTGTTTGCTTGTTTTTAAGACTTGGAGATGAATCCAGGCCCTCATTTATGTTATGTCCAGATTGTGGTCCAGGAATAGTCCTTACTGCACACTTAGTTTCTAAAATAGTGACAACACTAAATCATGTACTAAACCAAGCGCATTTAAAAGTTAGCCAAGTTAACTTGTTTCTGGGCATATCTGACTTAGTTTTGAATGCATACAAAACTCAGAATTGTAATGTTTATAGCACGACCATAAATGGATACTTACTTGTGAACACAGACTGATATATGAACATGTTTTACCATCCCCAGAGTATCCTTTCAAGCAATTGCATACTGCCTACAAAGCAAAAGAAAGAAACAGTAATACATGTTTGATTTTTTTTTTTTTTTGTATTCCTGATCCTGACCCTGGCAGCACACACATTTCATTTAGTTTTTGACATTTTCATAGTGATAAGGTCTAAAATTTATTACACTAAAATTGCATTATCTCTCCTGCAGCAGCGTCCTAGACAGCATGAGCAACTGTAGAGCCTCTTGTAAATTGTTATTTTCCAGTCTGTCTATCTGCCCTTTCACTGCCCATCTCTTGCCTCTCCTCTGCTGTCTTGGTCATTCAAAATGACCTCTGACATTTGCATATGTTGGTATTCACTTCTTTTCCCTTCCCCTGTTTGTTTTGTGTGTTGTTGGGTTTTTCTGTTTGGTTGGGTTTTTTTAAGTGATGAAACATGATACAAAAAAAATACTTGGTATGGTGGCTGATGTTACTGATGGCTTCCCATGCAGCAGTAATGCATTTTCATTTCCATCACAATTGCTCTGTTTTGCATTTGGCAGTTATCACAAAGATAAAAAATGTATGTGGTTAGAGAACTTACTGATCTTCCTCTCCAATTCACTGCTTAGTGGTTCTCAGTGTAGTATTCGCATTTAATATGTAGGAGATTGAAAATTCAAGAACATGTCTGCAGCAGGAGTGAAACTGCTGGTGTTTTGTGGACCTGGATGACTGAAAACCCTATAGAAAGCAGATGCATTTTCTGTCCTTCAAGTTTGACTCCGTAGCACTGGGATTTCATAGTAGAGCTTGCTATTTCTCCAATGTTAACTGTATTCCCATGGGTAAGAAAGTGTGTAAATAATCAAGTTGTAGCTACTACTTCTATCCTCAGTAAGGGTTTATGGAAGAAAATAGCCACTACCTGTCTTTTCTAGAGGGGTGGGAAAGGAATTGCTTGTCTGTGTTCCCACCAGAAATGTACTGACTTGCAAAATTACAGTCAAGGCAAAGACTTCATTCCTTGGTACTGGTAAAAAGTGCTCATGTTATTGCTCCTCCTGTCCCTGGACATCTGGAAGGCAGGGGGTGGCCTCTGACTCCTGGTTGCTGTTTCCTGTATTGCTCCTGAAGAAATACTGTTGTGCAGTGTTGCAGGAAGGAAGGTCCTGCCAATAGGGCTGCAATTGGGGTGCTCAGCTTCTCCTGAAACTGTTCTAAAAATAGAAACCCTAATCTGTGTCAGTTGATTCCCTAGGCCAAGTTGTTTTTCCTTTTTGCCATTGTCCTTTTATACTTTTTCTTTGAAGTATGTGTGGTAGTTCTGCATGGGATATGCAGAGCAGCAGAGGCATGAGGGGGTGCCAGTATTCTGTAACCCCTAACTGAGAACTATGATTTAGATTGTTTTGTTTCCTAGTGAATACATTTGGGCTATGCTGGGAAAAAGGTACTTTTTTTTTTTTTTTTTTTTCCTTCCGTGGACAGTAACAATGTCTGTAACATTGTCTTTCTGTAACAATGAAAGAAATGTTATCTGGCAATATTTTCAAGCTGACAGGTTTTCACATCAAAGCCTCCCAAAGGAGAAAAACAACTGCTTGAAACAGCAAAGCACTGTTTGTTTTTTTCATATTTGCCCACCCTCTCCCTCGAACGCCTTTTTGAGGGTAGCATATATTTCTCAGGATTTTTGTTATGAAATCCACTTTTCTTCATCTCAACTTTGTTTTTAAATGGTAATTTATTTTTTTTAACCAACTGTAAACAGTTGGCCAGTCTTACTTATCTGCACTGACAAAGTACTCACTTGATTGGGTCCAATATGAGTGCATTCTGCATTTCTATCACATCCACCGTTACTCTCCAGACAAGGGTTGATTTCTTTATAAAACAGAAACAATATAATACAAAACAAGTGTGACTTCTGAAAACCCAAGAAGGGAGAATTTTAAGTAAAGCATACTATGAATGCAGATTTATTACAACTGTGAATCAAAGAAACTAATTTCCTTTGCTGTGTAATTTCTCAGTCTAGGTCTTGTGGTTGTCTTGGCGAAGGCTAAAGCCCCACTATCAGCATTTCTAAAACTGTATCTGCAGAGGTATGGTACAACAGTGTCTAAAAGTCTTTAAGTGTGCAATGGTCAGAGGAGCAGGAGTGTATCAAGTTGCTGAAGATGGGTCTATCTTTCCTGAGAAGTAGATCTCTGTTATTAAGTTTTAGTGTCACACTGCACTGCTGCAGTTGCATGGTTTGCCAAGTAGCATCAGCCATGTGGCAGGTAGAGTTGCCTTTGGCATCAGGGTCTGCAGTATCATGAAACTGAGTCATTACAGAACAAGGATCTCCCACCTACAGGAAAGCTCACTCCTGTAATTTCCCTTCATGTGATAGATGAGATGCTGCAAATGCTTACCAATGCAGACTATTCCATCCCCAGTATACCCAGCGTTGCAGACACACACTCTGTTGCCAGGCGTTGTTCTTCTGCACTCTGCCTTGGCAGAACAGTCACCATTGCTGATCTTGCAGGCATCGATAGCTGAACAGGGACAACAAACCAGACTAAACCAATTTGCTTAAATTACTTTTTGCTTTCTGAGTTAAGCTGTCTCTATGTTTTAAAGGGATTTGTTAACATTTTCTGAATACGGAATCTTTCTGATTTAAGAGACTGTAGGCTTCATTAGTGACAGATATTTAATACATATTATTGATTATATGATGGAAAGATGAAAAGGTGCTTCTAGTCTGGATGGTAATAATTCCTTCTGGACTGGTTTTAAGTAACTTCCCAATCTTCTGATTCTACCCAATCCAAGCACTGGAATAAAAGGCCCTTTGAAGCTTTCCCTTAGTTTGAATTTTTCTGCCCACAGATTGTAAACCTTCTCTTGGAGGAAATCTAGAGTGTAAAACCATCTAGCCCACCTGTGAAAACAATCCTGTTTATTATTCAGATGGATAGTCATGCTTTTTCTCCAACTCTAGATGAGCAAGAGGCTTGCAAATCAAGTTTGATTATTTGGGCTGCTCTGAGAGCAGGGAGGGAGCATTTTCTCATCTTCAGTATGAATTGTATCATCCCAACCATTGCTTTAATTTTTGCTTCAGATCATCCCAAATTGCTATTTCAGCAGCTATAATGGTCAGACTGGGGAGATTACTTGTCCTTGTAACTGGTTTTGCCCAAGAAACATGTAGAGGGGGATAAGGGTGAGTGCAGAGGTGCTCATGGGCAGTACAAATGACCCATGTCTCCCAGCTCTATCTGCACATCGGGAGTTTCTCACCAGTTAAAAAAAAAAAAAAAGTTTGATTGATTCATGCCCAAAGAGAAAATGAAAGCAGCCAGAGTAAAAGTACTAAAATCTTGGGCTAGGACCCTGATAGCTATTGAAAGTAGAAAATATGTTTCTGTTCACAAAAGTGTTAGTATTTTAATCAGTTAAGGATTAAGTAAAACAATTGTAAAACTAATTACAATCATTGTAGCTGGAAGTATTCTATTTTGTAAGACTGGATAGACTAGGATCTTGGAAGAACATCTAGGATAAACTGCTACTGCACCTTTCTGAGGGTATCTCAGATCTCTCTGGTCTAAAGAAGCTGATTTTACCAGCCCAGAAATCCATGCCAGCTCAGAAAGCCAAGGAAGTGATAGGGTTGTACAGCTTCCAATAGCTGGAAGTGCTATTGTACCCTGAATTGGCCTCTCTGTTGGGCTTTGTTAGGAAAAGGAGTAAAAGTCATAATCCAGGTTTCATTACTCTGCAGACAATGGAGACTGGGTTGTGCACAGCATGTTCCCTTTTATTTGGTCTCCCTTAGCACAATGCCTCACAGCTTGGAGGTTTTGAGCCCTTTGTTTGCTATGAATCTGCACCTGTGGGCTCTTAATAATTTTTAGAAAACTGGCAGCATTTTCTGTTTTTTAACTGGTGCATAGGGAAGTGCTCATCTCTCACCATTTCCACTATGACCACAGAGTGCTTCAAGCACTTTATTTTTGTCAAAAAAGAAACAAAGTCCACTTGCCTGTGCAGAATGTCCCATTCCCCTCAAACCCAGCTGCACACTTGCAGTAAGCAGTGCCATTTGATAGAAGACAGCTAAAGAAGTAAAAAAAAGGGAGATCACATTAAAAAAAAAAAAAAAAAGTCTGGTCTTTTGTAAAGCCCTTGTTTTTGTGCATTGTTCCAAAAGTAATATCATAGAAATAAAAAGGCATTTAACCATAGAGTATCATGATGTTGTAAATGTAGCAATTAACCAAGTCAGACCAAGCTTTCCTAATGCATTTTTGGATGTATTAAGTATTAAAAATGCATGCTTTGGTTATCAAGTGTCCTGTTTTCTCATGCAGTATTCCAGAAGTTGTATACTTGCTCACCCCAAACTGTGCTATTTTGTGTGTGCACCGAGGTTAGTGGGGGATGCAGCAGAACAGATGCGCATGGGTGGGAGTTGAGTATCTGAGTCCTTGGGGTTTATGTTTAGTTGTGTATTTTGTTTTGTTTTTTTCTGTGGGTTGTTTGGTTGGTTTTTTTTTTGGACAGTTTGTTCTTCTGTATGTAAACATGAGTTTACTGCCCCTTGAGCTCTGTATAACACAGTGATTGCTTCTTGGTGTCACTCAGGAACAACATCACAACACAGCACAATCCTGTCCTTCACCCTGCCTTTCCTGCACCTATCCTACCTACAGGGCTACAGCAGCAGATGAATAAGACTAAAGAGGACTACAGTCATCTCATGTTAAAAACATAGCCTTTGTGCCAGCATATGTCAGATTTCCTGAACAAGTTTGAGAGTGGAATTTAGCCAGTAATACCCAGTAAAATATCTTTGCTGTCAACTGCAGTTGACAAACACTGGGAGAGAATGATCTACATTTGGGGGAAAAAGGGGTTTTGCTTTTCTGATTTCTCCTAAAGAAGAGATGTGGCTGAAAATGAATATTTTCAGCTACCTTTCCTTGGTGTGAGTGGGTTTTTTTGTGTGTTTTTGTTTTGGTTTTTGTTTTGGGTTTTTTTGGTTGGTTTTATTTTGGTGGTGGTGGTGCTGGTTGTTTTTGTGGTTTGTCTGTGTTTGGGTTTTTAATTTTTAAAAAATTTTTTAAAAACCTCTGGTCAATGTAAATCATGCTGTCTGGTCAATGATGGAGGATGGGTGAACTTCAGTAAATGGCTGATTGATGGTAACTTGCTCCTTTGAAAACTACTTATTGTCCAAGTATTGACGATGGACTGCTGAGAGTGTTTTTTGTTTTGTTTTTGGGTTTTAAAAAATATTTTGATGTGAAGAGGAGAGTTGTTTCCTGTCAAATGCAGCTCTTAGTGAAGTCCCTAGTGCCAATAGCATTCCTCAGTTATGTATGCAGTGGTGGATAGGGCAAGGAGGCAGGTCAGATAAAACCCTAAGACTGTCCTCAGACATCCACCTTTGTGATCAGTCTTGCCCTGGCCTCCTGTTCTCTCTAGGGCTGCAGACTCAATTTCTTTGTATACTGCATGCTAGGAAGTCTCACTCTTTTTTACTCTCCTCCCCACACCTTCCTACCCACAAAATACCATTTATTCCCCCACTCCCCTTTTAGCAAGCACATTCTGAATATTTTAGTCCTGCCGCTGAATATGTTACATTAACATTGCTTTTTATCTTTGTAGCAGAAAACATGAATGTTATCTATGCTGCTGAGAAGTCTTCATAAAGAGCAGACAGACTATGCTTTTTGCCTTGCAAGAGATCTCCTTTTACTTCCCTCTCCAAATAAGTGTATTTCATACATACTTGGCACTGGTATGGCATGAGGCATTACATACATCATCTTTGATTTCTGCAAGAGGAAAACAAACAAAACCACAACAAAATGGAGATCAGAACATTTTGGGCTAACATTCTTCTAGTTTCCCAGTCTTTTGTTTTCTCCATGCAGAGATGGAGTCTTAGTTCTGCTCCAGATAACCATGCTGTATCCACATAGACCAGGGGGTGCCACTTACGCCTCTCCTCACAACTGAATTTGAAAACATATCACCAGGCAAACATTTCACTTGTTGTCGTTTACCTGTATTTAGTCTGGTGAGTTTTGCACTTGATTAGTTTAATTATGTAAGTGTAGTTTCTCTAAAGGAACAGGTATTTCCTCAGGTATAGTAACTCTTAACTATGAAGTTAATTGTTACTTTTTCCTGGTGAAAATTTAAAACTGATATTGAATACTAATATTAATATGCTTATACCATTTAAAAAATTGTGTGCTATTATACGTAGAGTCCTAAAGTAGTTTAGTACACTTTAATTATATTAATTAAAATATAAATGTTTTGTATAATGTAGCTGTATTAAACCAACACAATGATTTATTTCCCCATCCCTGGAGACATTCAATGTGGGGCTTTACAAGGCTCTGAGTAACCTGCTGTAGTTGAAGATGTCCCTGCTCTCAGCAGGGGTGATTGTGCTAGATGACCTCTAGAGGTCCCTTTCAAGCCAGACATTTCTATCATTCTGATTTCTGTGATTCTAATTAATTTTTATTGTATTAGAAAAAAAAAATAATATCCAGCCTTATAAAGGTAAATCAACTTACTGAAGCATAATTTAATATACAGTGTTGCATAGGTAAATCAAATTACTGAAGTATTTGAGAGGCTTCTGATCTGAGGATCAAAATTATATAGGTAACTCTGCTCCTCAAAATATATAGTCTTAAACTGGCTATTCTTTTGGGACAGACACAGGGTGACAGAGGTAGATAATTAGCTAAATAAGACTTTTAAGTCTCACAAACAGTATCTCGGCTGGCTTGCTGTTAGTACAGTAATTAATTGTCATAGCACAGGAGTATCACCCCTATTTCACTGTTTGCGGGAAGATATTGGGTATCTGTTAGTGTGGCTAGGATATTATCCCAGCTGGAGTTCTGGTATTTCCTAAACCCATTCACTTCCCACCCCAGGAAAAAAAAGAACCACCCATAAAAGAAAAAACAACAAACAAAAAGCATCAACAAAAAAAACCCAAAAACAACAACAAAAACACAAAATAAAAGAAGACACTTACCAGTCTCACACATCACCCCTCTCCAGCCAACATCACATTCGCAGGAGCCGTCACCATCGATCCCACTGCTGCATTTCCCATGGACACAGGTGCACACTGTGGGGAGAGATGGGAGGAAAGGCCTGGGCAGGGTAGCAGTGTGTGCAGCGAGAGGAAGGAAGGGTAGGCGGGTGTCCCAGACATCTTTTGCTGATGGCACCCCCTGCTCTAGTCTATTTCAAGAAATGCTTTGGCTTGTACCTATTGTTTTCTACATACAGAATAAGTTCAGTATGTGCTTATTTCTTTTCCCAAATACAGGGTCTGAAACTATTGACCAAAAGTATTGGTCAAAAAGCAGTGCTAAAGAGGATTATTCTTGCTAAATATTGTTCTAAGAATATAGCATGCCAGAGTAGGAGGTACTGTCCCCAAACAAGGGAGTAGAGGGGGCAAAAAAATATCAAACAGGTTAATGATGGTTTTAAGACTGAACAATTCCCCTGAAAGTGATGTATCTTTCCATAGTCTAGAATGGACATGGTTAGGACACCTGTGGGGTTCAGGGGAGCTCAGTACCTTGATCACAGTTGCGTCCATATTTGCCTTCGACGCAGCTTTCGCAAGCTGTCCCAACAAATCCCTCTCCGCACTCGCACACGCCGGTGCTGTTGATGCCATCCAGGCAGACGCCGTTCCCGAAGCAGGCATTCCCTGCTTTCCCTGGGCAGGGCTGGCACTGCTGCCCGAAGAAACCCGCACAGCATTCCCTTGTCTAGAAACCCAGAAATACCGTGTGGAGGGTCAGGGTAGTAAGCATGGCAGCAAGCATGTGACAGTCACTTAGGACTCCTGCTGGGTAGAGGCAAAATGAAATCTGGATTTTTAGCTGCACTTCAGCTCGGATGGTCTCTGTCCATCCTCCATACTGTTCAAGGGCTCAAGCTGCACCCCCACATGTCCTTGGTGTGACACAGGTGCCCTCCACCACCCCAGGGAAAGGTGGGTGGGATTGCTAGGGATGAGCATGGGGCTACCCTTTCCAAACCTGTGCTCTGTCTGCACCATATTGGTTCCTGCTGCTTCCTATCTTACAGTTAGCAGCAGCCTTTAACCTTCCAGTCTCTGCTGCACCCAGAAGGAAGGCCAATAAATATATGGCTGGGTACTGCCTTGCTGCATTTTGTGTGTTTAATGGGGTTTTTGAGGAGGGTGAAGTTTGGGAATGGTGGTTCCTGGCTTTTACTGCAACAAAAACTGTGTACTCACAATGATTGTCTTAGCACACTTTGACTGGCACCTGAGCTGGATGGTGTATATTCTCATGTTGTTTTCTGAGAGAACGCAGTATTTCTTCTCCCCTGCCTGAATAAAAATTGGAGAAACAGCTGCACTTCTGAGTAATATTGATCAGCTACTTCCAAATGTTTTTAAAATGGGACTTTAACTTTATGCATGCTGTGCACCGACTCACACATTCACAATTAAAATGAAGAAAATGCTTTTAGAAATAAAAATGCATTAGCTAAATGATTATATTTTTTTTGTGAGCATATGATCAATTTAAGTCAATGCCCTGTGGCATTTTGAAGATGCCTAATATTGCCTTTGCTCAGAATTGAACAGGCTCTTTTTTCAGAAGCTTGACAAACATTTATTTCTTTATAACACATTTTCTTCCTATTTTTTTTTTCTTGGAAAACTGTGAAAGTTCAGCAAAAAGAGTTGTTGAAACATTGTCTTCCAGGCCTGGACATGTCTGGGAAACAGTGGTTGCTGCAGACAACTTGCTGGCCATATTATACACTGGTTAGGAGGTTGAGATAAACATCCATCCAGCAGCTGTTCATTATAAAGAAAAAGTTAACAGGTTTGAGTTTTACCCAAACCACTTCAGTTTGGCTTTGCCAGCCAGTTACTTTAATGGGGTGGAGGGGACTTGATGTGCTTTGGAATCCTATTACTGGCATAGCTTAAAAAGAAAGAAAAAAACCCACATCTTCTATAATGCAAACAGGGCAGCTTTCCAGAGGAAGTTAGGTGCCAAGAAACAGCAAATTCTACCATAGTTGACAGGGTCCTGCTAAATATCTTCAGTTATAGTGTGTTGGACCTGAGCATCCAAAGTCTTTGAAGTTTCTATAGTCTCCTTGTGACTATAACTTGTGGCATATTGATGGGGACAGCTTGAGTTTGTCCTTCCGTACATCTCTGATTTGAAGGGCTCATCTGCTTCTGTAATTCCTCCTGTAGCAAACATACTCCAGACCATATTCAGCTCCCTTCTTTTTGCATGGTAGAGATAACCTTTGCACTTTTGAGGAGTCTTCAGTCATCCCAAATGCATTACTAGAACTTGGTCTTTCAAGATAAAACTATACTTAGGTTTCTCTGATTCTGATATCTTTCAGGGTGGTTTGAGTCTAGTGACTATAAGCAATGTATGTAGCAGGTTGACATAATTATAACTTTTATTGGAACTGAGGCAATTATAATAAAAACAGGCTCGCATGAATCTGTGGTCAGATTTGATTTTAAAAAAAGTTGCATTAATGATAAAATACTTACTACTTCTTTTGTTCCTTGGGGACACCTTGACTGTGAACAAATACTGCACTTTTCCTTAAGCAAAACAAAAGGGAGGTAGTTAAACAGATGGTATAGAGACACAAATGTTGTTTAATAGACAATTTGTAACTTCCAGTTATATTTCTAAATCTAACCATTAAGGTACATAGGATAACCTCTTTGGTAAAGGAAGTGAGGGTATCTGCACTGGTCAGCAAGGAAGAACATCCCCAACAGTGGGTCTGCAGGAAGCACCTCAGGGGAAACCACCTCCCAAGGGGAGGAAGAAGGAAAGTTCTCTTCAATATTTCTCTGCTTTTCTAAAGTCATGCTTCCCAAAGGCCTCCAGATCTAAAGCTCAATAAGAGGCAAATCCTGAGCTTGGACACCAGTTTACCTGTGGCCCAAGGGCAGCTTGGAAAAAGAAAATGAGTGTTGTGTGTGTCCTATGCTATATGGGTGTGTGAATTGTTTCCATGTATAAGGTTAGTTCCTATAAAATGCTTGGGCACAGTACCCAATGTTGGCCCTAGTACACAATGTTTACTATTATTCCTGTTTAGCTAAAAGTGTCCTTATTTTTAGTAAAGCTTAAATGAGTGTTTAAATATATTGTTGCATTTGAACATAGCAGGGAAAATAATTTTCCATGGGAAAAGTGAAATGTAATCAAATATGGGACTGTATCCCAAGGAAAATAATTAATCTGCAAAAGTTCAAGCTTCTTAAATTTGATTTAAGTGAAACACAGGCCTCTTTTTCTTCCTTGTCTAGTTTGTTGCATGCTCCATAAAAAGGTAGGTAAACTGCCTGTTTCCTGTCCTATTTTTACTCTGGAGAAAAGATAATGGAAACCTTGCACTGACAGTTTGAGGAAATCACATCCTATTCTTTAGAAGAATGTAAAAACACTTATATTTTTAATATAAAAGGAAGAAAAGGGGGAGAGTTTTACTCAAAGGGTATGAGGAGTTCATGGACATGTGCTGTGGTAATCTAGATTTAGAATGAAAAGAAATTATTTTCCTTAGTATAAATATTTTATTTTCTATTAGCCTGGATATGATGATGTATTAGAGTTGTACATTAGCTGTTATTTACTGAAAATTAAAGTTCAGGAATTGCTTATTCCTGTGCTACTCTGATTAAATTTTATTCAGGCTGTCATTACACGTATTTCAGGATCAAAGGTCTCTTACTAGATGCTAAAACTCTGGAGGGCATGTCCTTTGTAGAAAATGTGTGCATTTCTTACTGGGAAATAGCATTATCATACATTTAAGCTGTTTGGCTATAGAACTCTCTGATGGGCCTCTAAGCATCTATACAAACAACTACTTACAATGATCACAGTATCATTGATGTCACATCTGTTCTTCTGGATTTTCAGGACCTTTCCCAAGCCATGAATAATTCCTTTGTCTGTTGCAACATTTGTATAGTTTATAGATGCATCATTTATGAATAGCTGCAAAAGAAATGCAATCAGTTAGAAAGCAGCAAAGCTGTTTCATAGCTATACAGTGACTAGAGCAGTAGCAGCTGAAAGACCAATGTACAAATCTAACTTCAGGAAAAACAATAAATGTAGTTACTTCAAGCACTTGCTCACATCCCAGATGCTTCATTTAAGAGCTTCACTGTAGTGGAAGGCATGCGATTACTTGTAGCATGTTGAAATTTGTTGGTAACAGGATTTGGCAGAGCAGCTTTTTCCACCATGGGGTACAAAGGTAAAGGGCTTGAAGAAGGAGTCTAAAGTAACCTAAGAGCTAGGTTCACTGTATGGGGTGGGGGGTAAGTGGCTTCAGGGAAGACTTTTCAGTAGCTGCTGCTTTAAGGACAACTTTGATCATCTCACTGCTAACCTCTTATCCCATTGTGTCATCACTAGCACCAGCTCCATGAGCAAATGCTTTTCCAAGGCTCTGCTGTGGGCAGAGCAAGCAGCAGGGCTGAAACTGCTTTGGTGGGAAGCTTTCTATTCTCCTTTGCCTGTGCTCAGAGGGAGCTCTGTGACAGGAGAACCAAGTGCCCTTCTTGTCTGTGCTGCAGAATTGGGTATGTTGCTTCATGTTGCCCGATTTTCCCATGAGTGGTGTTGAAAGGCAACTTGTACTTGTTACCAAGTGCTTTGAGCTCTTAGGATTGAAACTGAGGTAAATCTATGGAAAACAGAATGAATGTTTTATAATTGAAGTCAGGTTTCTAATAGCTCTTGGAAGTCAGTTTAATGACTGCTTTGTGATGCAGACTTGTAGCTGCTAGAGACAGATGTCTACCACAGTAGCTTTTAAATACAATGCTAAATGTGAACAGCACAACTGAAATAAAATTCAATCAGAAATCTCTTCAAGGGTGACTTTGAATTAAGCAGATCTGAGACAGACATTGCATTTGAGAGACAATTTTTGTTCTATTATGTCCCAGAAGCTAATGGGGGGGGTGCACTACTCCTTTTAACTGCATATTAGTTTAAAGTGAAAGATGGATTCTTAAAAAGCAGGTAAGCTGTTTCTCTAAGCAAATGCAGACAGCAATACCTGGCTGTTGTGGAGGAAGAACCCAACCTGGTAGGAGAAACCTAACATGGTCTCCCTGTGCATGCCGTTGTGAAGGTTGTTCTTCAGGAGCTTCTCACCCAGCACGATGTGGTAGCGGATTTGGCCTTCATTCTGCAAACACATAAGTATATTTAGAGTTACATAGCAAAGCATGAAAAGTTATTAGGGATAACTCTTTCAAAATTATATAAGCCAAACCCTGATTGCCTGAATTTAGAGAGAAACTTCTTCATTCAACAGGTAATTTCATGTTTCCTACTATGAAAAGCCTGCATTCCTACCATAATGAAACTTCTATCATCCATGGTATACCCACCAAAAGCTATTGAACTGGCAAGACCAAGGTTTGCTTGAGACTGACAGATTAAGGGAAAAAATAATCAGATGACTTTTTAAGACATGAGTTCTTTTGACATCAAAAGTTGCATATTTTGAGTGCTTTTATAATCTTTCCCATTACCTCTTCCTTCTTCCTTTGGGAATCCCTGCATCACCTGTAAATTACTGTAAAGATTAATCTATAAATTGGTTGGTTTGTTTGCTTTTAATCTTTAAGGTAGTTTTCAGTTAAGAAGTTTTCAGAGTGTTAAAGCCACACATGTTAATTGGAAAGCTTTCTATCCCTCATTCCTAGAGTGTATTCATTTTTCATTGATGGTGTGAAGTTATTCTCTGTATAACAAAATTTTACTCAAGGCTTCTACATCTTGTTCTGAAGCAGGGGACTCCCAGACCTTTTCTTGGCTTGGAGGAGGAAGCAGGATGTGTTTGTGAGAGGTTTGTAGATGTGAGACAAGCTGGGGCATTTGGAAGGTTTGGGAGCTGCCTAGCTAACAGATGTAGTGCAGATTCAGCTCTGTCCTTGCAGGAAAAGCTGCTTGTGGAGAATTATTGTACTGCACGTTCATACTGTTCCTCTTTCTTCCACTCTATCAGAGGTTTGTAAAAGCATGAATCTAAACCAGGTTGCAAGATTTGTGATGTTGAGTGTTTTTGCCTGCATGGAAAAATAACAATCTTTAAATCTCTTAGAGTGGAGCCCATTTTATAGTATTCAAAATTCATTTGGGCAGATGTCTCTTGATCGCCTGTGAATTCTTCTGGTAAGGCAGCAAACAGGACTTTGTGGGTCTGCTGGCTGATGGCAAATGTTTGGGATTGAGTCATTTGAACTCTGTGTTCCTCAGCCTCATTAGGGACAGAGTATAACAAGGTAAATATTTATGGAAGAGGCAGGGAAGCATTAATGTGATTGAGCAAGTCTTAGATAAATCTTCCTCTGTGAGGTGTGGCTCTCAATATGTGCATTCGATAAAGCTGTTTCAAACTGGAACAAATATGAAGAAAGGTGCTAAGTGATACAGGAAATGGATAGCTTATCTTGGGAGGAGACCAACGGGATTTAAAGGGCATTGTAAATATGTCAGGGCACAAATGCCAGAGAAAGTTGTTTCAGCTAAAGCATGTTAGTGGTGTAAGAATACAGGGATATAAACCGGCCAGAGTTGTGCTGTCAAAATAATATAAACTAGCTTTGGGCAGGAGGACTGAGGTCAGCAGGGGAGGTGGGATGGACACATCCATGCCAGTGGGAGCAGTTGTTGGCCAGGTCAGGCATGAACTTGGCATAGGGCTCCTGGGAGTGGGCAGCAGCAATAAGTTTTACCCAAGAAAATGATTCTAGCCAGGAAAATTTCAGATTTTTTTATGAGCCCAGGGACTGGCCACTGATGCTTGTAAACTGGGAATTAGAAATGTTCTGCTGAATGGCTGGGTAGTAGCATTCCTGCAGGAGTGACAGGGCATGCATCTGGATAGTTTTAAGAGACTTGAAATATTTTGTGGCATTGTTAATGATGTGGTTGCCAGTGATAGCAACAGACTGCACTTGTTCACCTAAGAAACTAATTTCACTTCTATTCCTTATCACTCTTGTGATGGTCTTTGAAAAAAACCAACAAACTATAACCCAAAAAACCCAGAACAAAAGAAAACAAAAACCAAATTCCCCAATCCCCTCCTCTACTCAGGAAATGTCTTGAATATTATCAGCATGGTCTTAATACTTAGAAGGTCAAAACTCAGAACAAATAGCTAACCTCTTGCAACAAGCCGGAAAATCTAGCTGAATCAATCCCTCCTTGCTTTCTCTGGTGTTAAGAACAAAAAATGTATTTCTGGAAAATTAATGCCTCTTCTGATATCTGTGTCTTCTCAAATCCATCCACTTGAAACTGAGATGAAGTACTGACTTACAACAAATCTTGTGAGGAATACGTACCAGAGTAGCAGACTTTTTATCCCTTAGGTAATTTTCTATGGCATCATTATTTGGGGCAAAGACTGTGTATGTATTTGCGGCTTCTATTTCATTTTCCAGGCTGTATTGCTGTTGTGAAACACACAAAACCACAACAGAATGACCAGTGATGGTCTGATACCAGTCCAAGTGCAAACAAAACAGAGAACAGCTTCTGTTCTTAAAAAGATTTGAACACTCACAACAATATAGCCCCTGAAAATGGAGTAATCAGGCATTTGTTCCAGACGGGCCAGTAGCCTTGGCATGACAGCGCTGTGGAGTGGGGTCAGAACCTGAAAAAGTAGCAGATATCCCACGTCAGTGCGTGTGAATGTGCTGTGGCTGCAACTGCAAGGATCAGACGCAGGACAAAATGATCTTCTGTTGAAATACTTTTCCAAGAGCTGTTAGTTATTTTCCACTGCTTGTGGAGCAGAGGAATAAAACATTCCGATGTGGTCATATACCTTATCAATAACATGTATGATCCCATTTGTGGATGTGATGTCACCAGCCACGATGTGAGCGCCCTGAAGGGTGAGGTTCTGAAAGGGGAAGAGAAGAAGAGATTTGCATTTGCACTGAGTGGTGGTAGTTTCCTAGTGGTTTGTGCTGTAGATTTCCACACCTTCTTTAACAGTTGCCTGGGGTTTCACTACAGCTCCACTTGCACCACTTTGCAGTGGTGGCCAGGTTACCTTCAGGGAACCATGAGCAGGAGAAGTGACTCTGGGACTCTGTGCTGTTCCCCATACACAGACTAGCAAAGCCATAGAATTGCTTACACTGGGGTGGCTACTTTGAGTAGGTGCATTCATTCCCTTGCTCCCATGTCAGTTTATGCCCTGCTGTTACTGTGTAGTTTTGAATGACCCAATTCATTATTTTTCTCATGGCACATGGAGGTGGGGGGAAACTTTTTTTTTTGAGGATGAAGTGCTTGAACGTGCCACATGTATTTTCAGAAAATCCTTCTCATCACATAGTGTATTAAATTAAAAGCTAAGGGAGAAGGGCTCTTAGTTGTAATTATTTACCATTAAAAACCCAATGATTTGGGGCTATCAAGTTGCACATGTGCACCATGTCACTACTTCCTTCTACCTTCCCAGTTCCTTTAAATAGACTATTGAGTTTCCTTGATACTCTTTGTCTTAAGTTAGATCACACAAGCTGCTTCAGACAGGGACTACACTTCTGCTTGTTTACAAAACTACCCAGCATTCACAGCAGCTACTGGGACATTAAGAATAAATAACACTGTGAACAAACTTCAGCTAGTTAAATAAAATAATGTTTCTCCCAGTGCAGCCAGTATAATTATTCCTTCAATTTTATGACTTGATTAAAAAAAAAAATACAGGTATATAATGTCCATGTGGTTTTGTAATACAAGCAAGTAAATGGCAGTGATCGAGAGGGCATGTGATACCACAGTGGCTTGCAGGTTATCTTACCCCATTTTCTTTAGACAAGTGTAAGAAGTTGCTCTGTAGAGATGTTGGAAGTTTGTCAGAGGATGATAAATTCTGGAAATCAGCAAAGCTGTAAATTCCTGTCAATACATGATACCTAAAGGAAATTAACTGGATTTGAATTTTTTGTACTTTCTTTTCTTTTTTTTTTTTTTTTTTTTTCTCTTTGATAAATATGTTTAGTGAGTCTAAAACTGTGGTTTTAATCAGGATTTGTTTATACAATACTTAGTTCACTTATGTTCCAATCTTCGGTTGACCTTTAAACATTTCTTACAGTACAAATGATGCCTTTGTTTTCAGTGTAATTGCTATGGAGATTTATACCACTGTAACTAGAAGGGGAATCCTATTAAGCTATAAAAGCTGTCTTGGTCTAGTGACTTCAAACCAAAGGCTTGATGGTATAAAAAGCAGTTAATTAAAAAATCCCCGACCAACAAACAAAACCTCAAACCGTTAACGTACTTCAGTAGAGTTAAGATATTACTCTTTGACATCCAAAAGGCTTTCTCATCTTCATCCATGTTTTCAATTGCTTGGAGAGAAGGCACGAGGACAGTTAGGTTTGAGGCAGTGGACAATTCTGAATTTATCTCAGCCTCCTGCATTAAAGAGAATAAAATATTTTATTCGAAGGACAATCTATAAATAGCAGCTTGTGACTTTTTATCAAGGTGGAGTATGTGACGTACTTTGTGACCAGCCTGAAGAGGAAAAGCTATTATAGTGAGCAATGACTTGAATAGGAGAAGTTAAGAGCTGTACAAAAATGGTAAATGAGCATCTGTTTTTACAGAACAGGTTGCCAGCAGGCAGAAGCATTGTTTAGGTAAAAATTGGTTCTTATTATGAAACATGTAAGTTGCCTCACATAAAAGAGCCTGTCTCATGGACACAATTTTTTGTGCTTGCATATTAAAAAAAAAAAAAAAGGAAAAAAACTATAGTGATAAATACTATTGGTTCCCAATAACTTCAAGTAACCTGCTCTAACAGAGCAGTCCATGCTATTTAATAGAAGGATTATGAACCATGAAATAAGAAACCTGCATGACACAATGTTCCCATTTATAATAAGGCTATTTAACATGGCTGGGATTTTTCAAGATGTCCAAGGGATATCTGTTCCTGTCAGCACTTCAGTGGAGCTTGCTGCTGACTCTGTTTGGATAGGCGGTGTGGGCTCTGTAGTGTGCATGGACTGATGTGTCATCCATATGTTTGTATGTGCCTTAATGATGGAAAGAGTCTCCACAGGAGAAGTTTCTTGGAATTTATCTATTTATTTATTATATTTTTTTTTGTGGTGTAGTAAAAGGAGAGTTAAATATTTGAATGTGATCTTGTTGAAGATGTGGTTCTGCAAACTTTTCCCTGATTCCACAACTTGTTATTTTGATACTCCCTCAGGTTTTGGGGTAAAATGAGCTTGGGTTCTGCCTTTTTGCTGCCTGGAAGCTGGCTTGTTTTGGCTAGTCTTTCAATACCCATACTCTGTTTTGAGTCAAGAATGGAATCAGCTACCTTAAATAGCTGTGAATTTTGTCTCTGTTAAGATCATCTTTCTTTCTAGCCATCATCACTGTCACCTTCCAAATATTTAAACACAGAAATAGCAACACACTTCCCTTCCTCGTCCTTCTGACCATCAAGAAAAATACTTGGTTATAAAAAGTGGTAAACATCACATTCCTCCTCAAGTAGGTAGCTGAAAACCCCACAGATGGATATACCTCCCTATTTTGCTCATGTTTGTAGTTATGATTATTTAATACAAGGCATACCATTTCTCTGAAGCAAAGTTTCCACATCCTTGTTTCAATAGATTATACTGAATCTGCTCCCTGATTTCCTTCTTCACTTCACCAGCTGCTTAATTATCTAAAGGGCACATTACCAGGTGAATAGATCTTTCCTATTTGTGCTCATTTCTTTAAAGTCATTAGTTTCTCTGTGCAGTGTCCAGTGCTGCAGTCTGAACCCAGGGCCAGGCAGATAACTTATTGAAATTAGCCACAATGGCACCTTTTCTTTTCTTTTTTTTTTTTTTTTGTGTGTGTGGTTTTGTTTGTTTGTTGGGTTTTTTTTAGCAGCTTCTTGAGCTTCCTATTGCAATTGTGAAGCTTTAATGATCCCTGAGCTATCTAACTTTGAACAGCATGAAAGGAGCTAATACAGTGTGACTTCTGCTTCTGATGCTATTCATTAACATATCCCTGTTCCTGTTTGCTGTGCATTTGCTATATGCTTGTTTTGGGTTTAAACTCTTTTTGGGTGAAACTGGTTTTGATCTTTATTCATACAGTGGGGTAAAACCTCTAATGTTACTGCTGTCCTAGTAATGATGATAGCATGTGAAAATGAAAAGCAGTGACAATCAATTTATCTGGAACATATTTTTATTTTTGATCTAAATTGGTGTTTCTTTCCTAATCTGAAGCCAAACAAGTTAATCTGTTTCTTCATGTCATGCCCCTCAGTCAAGCCTGCACAGATTGAGATGTTTCCTTCTTGCTTGCAGTAGCACACTGACCAGCCATGCAGTTGCATTTTCCTGTCATGGGCTTAGTGAAAATGGGAAGGGTAAAGAACTGCCTTCCTTCTCTGCTTGCTAGTAGTTTTATTGCATGAGAGAAGTTGGAAGGAGCCACTTGACATATTCAGTCTCTGCTTGTTGTCTGGACTAAAGTATATTTATGTACAGAGCTAGTCATGGCTTGTATAGCCTTCTGCCTCAGAGAGTGGGCTTTTAACTTGCTCTTCTACTCATGGAGCTTCCTTACTTGCCTGAATTTGGGATGGGAATTTGGTTTTCAGGCAGAAATAGGGAACCAGATCAGCCCTGCTGGAACTGATGGGAGAGGCACTCTGATGTCTCTCCAGAGCTTGAGGGTCTGTGATGTGAAGGGAATATTGCTCTGAGGTTCTCATTTCAAAAGGTTAAAATGCTCATGTTTTTCTGCAAACCTGAACATGCTAAAAAAAAATTAAAAAAATCCATGAAACATACTTACATGAATCCATTGGTTAAATGCAGCTGCTTCTGATAGAGTAGATAATTCCTGATTAGAAACAGAAAGAGAGCAATGAGAATGTAAGCTATAAATAACTGTACAAAAGTACTCTTGATGTTGCCTGTGGTGTAACCCACTGTGTCTGTCTGTCCTGACTGATGTGATGTGAAAGAAGAACTTCTCAGGGTGTGAAAAGTGAGAAAGTTCTTTGATACTTTCTGTTAATGGGAAAGTGAAGTTGCTAACTCATTTGAAAATGAGACCATCTGTTGCTCATGTGTACTGGACCTTGATATGTAATTTGTACTGATCTCAGGCTAAGCATTAATTTCCTGAGAATGTAATTTTAATTTTTTTTCACTGATTAATTGAAAAAATTATGTTTTGCTTGGTATTTGTACATCTTGCATCTCACTCTAAGTGAAGAGCCTTTATTCTGCCACAGTACTTTGAGGAGCTAGATGATGATATTAGCAGGGATGACAGATAGTGTTAAGAGCAGTGTAAGATTATTGCTGGTGGATAGCTGATTTTTCTTATGTTGTTAAATGTGTATTTATTTCACCAATTTACTTTTATTTATTTGCCTGTTAGGACTTGTTTTAACGTGATAAATTAACCCTTTCCACTGAGATAGACCTCAAGGCAGAATAACTTCAGAAGATCTGGATGTTCATTGCTTCCAGCTGGGTGGTGAGCACTTAGCACTTCTGCAGATTAGGCCTTTGGAGCAGACATTTTTCAATTTATCTTAAAGAAATATGCTTCTATCCCTTAGATATTTTTCCAAGCTATGCTTTTAAACACAACAGATCAGTTTTGTATAGGGCAAGAGTCTCTGGCAAGAACACAGTCTGCAGATAGCACTGGTAGGTATTGTATTTTTCTGTTTATAATGGCCTTGCTATCTCTTTAAGATCCAGTGTGAGAACTGTGAAGTCCTGTGCTCAGAGATAATGACCATCTTACTTCTGCAGCGTTTCCATAGCATATTCTACCATCTCCTTCGTAGCCCTTTGGGCAGACACACCCCCAGCCATGGGATGACTCAAACTGACAAGTTGCCTTTGAAGCAGAAAGAGAAAAAAATCGTTAAATATTCAGGAGGTCAACCAAGAGTAAGGATAGTCTGTAAAGCTTCTTATTGAAACCCATTCATATATGAACATGCACTTAACAAATGAGCTTTGTACTATCTACCCTGGAAGCCCTTACCCTCAGATAGGACAAACTCCACCAGCTGAGGGCAGTAACTCCATCACCTGCTCACCATGCACTGGGTCTATAAGAATCTAAACTCTTGCTCCACCTTTTCTTTCTCCCTACATAAACTGGGCCCTGTTCCTTCACCTGGCTATGGCAGATCCATCCTCTGCTGCCCAACACTTTCAGCTTTACTTCTGTCCCCGTGTCCTGCCTGAGGCTGGTGTGGCTTTTGCAGGCACTATACAGCACAGCAGAGCCCACAGGTCTGCAGACACACATGCAACTACTGATAAAGTTGATAGATGTCTGTGTAGATACATGTGACTTGTGTAAACATCCCAACAGACTAGTGCATCCAAATTGTAATTGCTGGTAGAGAAGCAGCATTTATTATTTCTGGGCTTAAGAGAGTTCTTCTGTACCAGCAGAATTGGAAGCAGTCCTTGTAATTTTTCCTCAGCTCATGTACCACACTGGCATGGTTCACCTAGCATTTTGCTGCTTGTAGCACTGTTTGAAAAGCTTTGTTCCAACTCAAAGAGAAGTTGCAGGCTTGGAATGGCAAGGTAATTCTATGGTGTATGCAGGAGGTGAGGTGTGATATATATCTGAACACTTAGTTCAGGGAATGATTAATTACTCACCAGATGATGGCATTTTCCATTTTGTTCCAGGCATGAGTTTCTGGGTGTGCATTCAATTCCATTCCCTTGAAATCCATCCTTACACTTGCATTCATTCTGTCATTTCAATAAAATGAAGCAATTCATTAAAATGATTAAAATAGTGTGCATGTTCTAGAAGTGGTGAATTGTCACTGTTTTTCTGTGTAGCTGTGTTGATTTCAGTGGAAAGACACCGATTGATTAATATCTCGGAAGACCTTTGTACCTGACATCCACTAATGTGCTTACTGAGAGGTATTTGCTGCCAGAATACTATCATGTTAGGAGGGAGGGAGCACTGTGATAGGAACTGAAGTAAACTGCTTGGAGTAGAGAGCACAGTTTGGAAATAACCTTGTGGCTGGGAGGGAGGGGATAATTTGGGGAAGAAAACAGGTTAGGAGGCATGGCAGAGCAAAATGAGCAGGGACTTTTGCCAACAGTGACAATAAATGTGATGGGACATACCTGACCCGGGCCAACGTATATGCAGGTGGCATTTTCATGGCACCCTGCTGTGGTGGGCAGCAGGCAGTTGTTGAGGGCTGAGCAGTCCCTTCCGTTGCCTGTCCATCCTGCCTGGCAAACGCACATGTGCTCTCCTGGGCCCATCTGGATGCACTCAGCCTGGGGAAGATGCAGAGGCAGCTGTTCAGGACAGTTAAGTGGCATCTGGCTGTAGGTGTAAGGCTTGTCTAAGCAACAGTGATGCAGCTAACTGAGGAAAAACCTTGAAACTGCAGTGAAAATGGTGACTCTTCCCTTAGCCAAAGTTTCCTCACTGTCTACTTTTCTATGATGTCAGGCTCTGTGGGAAAAGCACATACTTACATTGATGCTGCAGCCACCTGGATTTAAAGCAGCACAAGGATCAGCTTTGGTGCAGCTCATGCCATCTCCCTCATAGCCAGGTTTGCAAACACAGCTATAGAGACAAGAGGAGGAAGGAGGCATTGAATGTGATAGGACAGCTGTAAAGTGAAGTGATTGTTTTCTCTTGTAATGCGCTATTTATAGGCACTTTAATATTGTAACCTTGGATTAATGATGCAAATAGCTTAAATGCATGCATTATAGTTTTCTTTCTTAATATTGAGTGGGTTAATTAAGTCAAATTAAGGATCCATTCTCTTTATGAGGTTGGGGAGTGAAATTGATTTTGTGCTGATGTGATCTTTGCAAAGGTGAGCTAATAGGTCTGCATTAATGATGAGCTGGGGTTTCTTTTTATTTCTTTCAGTGACATAGAAGGTAACTCTCTCTGAAATGCATACAAGACAACGAGGCCCCCTCTTTTCTTGGATTGTGGCCTCCCTCACCCCCCACTTCACTTCCTTGCCCAGATTAACACACATTGGAGGGAACTCAAGTTATGCAGCATCCCCCATTCTGTTTTCTGTGGAGACTCATTATGAATACATTGTGGCAAGAGGCAAACTTGCTGTGTGTGAAGGTGAGCATGAGGCAAGCTCAAGGCAGCTGTAGCAGTAACAGTTTTGTGACTAGTCCTGCTAGGATTGGAATGTCTGTGCAGAAGTCCACAGTGTTGTGGCATGTAAATCTTACCTGAACTGATTGGCGTGAGCTATCTATCTCCAAACTGCTTGAGAGTTTCATAGAATATTATTTCATTGGTTTTTTTAGAAAATTCAAACTCCTAATTCACTAAGGGCTGGTTAGAAATCAGACTATACTAAGAGCCCTTGTAGATGTTGGTAGAAAAGCAGCCTCTGAATAAGGGTCAGATCCATATGCCTCTATCTTATGAGTGTTAAAAATAAGGTACAGGATAGAACATTGAGAATTCTTGGCTACTATCTAGCAACTCAAGGTCAATGCTGTGCATGTTTATGCTTATTTGCTCCATAGCAGTATTTCAGTGGCTGTTGTTTGTGTACTGCTACAAGGTACTGTTTTGATTGAGCAAAATGTAAAGAGCTGCAGCATGGTTAATACTAATTAGATGCAAATTGCTGACTTACCTTACCACACCATTGCTAACCTGACAGTCTGCGTGTGCATGGCAGAGCTGTAGGGAGCGCTCACAGGGAACAATCTGCTTATCACAGAGGATCCCGGTGTATCCAGTTCTGCATGATCCAGGAAGACAGATCCCATCGCTGTCTATTCGGTTATTGCACTTCCCATAAGTGCAAAGGCATTCTGCCAGAGAGAAATGACAGTGTGCAGTCCCACAGTGGTAAAAGGCGTCTATTGTGAGCATTTCTAAATTGATTGGATGCTCCTAATTTTTTGTTTGTTTCTAGAATCTAAACTTTTGCATTTTTAAAGTCTCACTTTGGAGGACTTTTTATTTATCATATCTGTGTCTTTTTTCGGTGTATTTTATGGGTAAATATTTAAAATCTGTTCTGTCTTTACAGTGTACTTATTCATGAATTTCAAAGTACTTCAGAGAAGTAGGAGAAAAATACTATCCTAAGCTATTAAGGCTGAAGTTATTTCATTTCATAACTTTGGGTGTACTTTCAGTGATATGGGAAGGCTTTTAATACTGAGGCAACAGTCCTATGATTGCAGTCGTGGGCTGGTACAGAGAGCAGCAGCACAGACCTACTGGCACTATTCTGGTGCAGGGCTGATTAGTGCTTCTAGGAGGTATAGCAATGTACCTAAAGCACCTAGTAGGCAAGTATTCTACAAGTGCCAGTGATGACTATTTAAGCCAACACATCTGATTTGGAGGGACTGGAGCTTAGGCAATAACAACTTTTCTTATGAATTTGTCTCTCAATTTTTGTCCATGTACCTTTTGAACCTTTAAGTGAGCTGTGTTTCATGAATGACAAGCTGTTTGATAGATAAGAAGACTAGAAATTATTTTGTAAATGGGGAATATATCTATATTTGATGTTGTATGTTCTGTAGACTCTCAAACATAGCATGGTTAAATCTGGCAGTATATAGAAAATGACTGATCTACTGAATAGCTTATAGTTCTAGCAGAAATTGTTCAGTAAGGATGGTTATTAAGTGGCCCTAAACACAACCTGTTTACAGATCTAGTTGTTCTTAGGTTACATATGTTTGTCATTGCAGGCAGAACCTATTCTGTTGTGGGTAATGCCAGATGGGAATGGAACAGCAAAGATGATCTTTTCAACTACTTACATGAGGCAGAAATGAAAAGAACAAGTAATGAGTACAAAGCAAATTATGGCCCTTGCAGAAAGCCTAGTTAAGTCAGTGAGAAGATTTTCATGGACATTAGGCCTTTGAAATGAAAAATGAAAGTACCCCACACACATTTTGCCCATCTGCTACAGAGACTGCTTAGCAAGTAGTTAACTCCTACCTTAATTTTACTATGGTCCATAAGAAATAGTTCACACTCTTATGCTGAGGAAGCAAGGCAGTACTTACCTTTATCACACTGAGGTCCGTATTTGCCAGGGTCTGAGCAGAACTGACAGCGTGAGCCTTGGAATGCCTCAGCACAAATGCAGGTCCCATTTCCATCCAGGCCATCCATGCACTGTGGTATGAAAGAGAGATGACTTCTCTGTACAAATTGAAATAAATCTTTATTCTTCCTCCAGAGACAGAACTAGATGCCTGTTCTATATTATGACTGTGATAGATTACCAAGAAGGACCTCAGTTTTGATGAAAAAAGGCATGTCAAAGCATATCTTAGAGCAGAAAAGTACAAAGATAAGATGTATTCTCCCTTCCTTTGCAATTTTAAAGTGAGACTAGTGAGCTGGATCATTATTCTGTGTTGTGCAAAATGAAACTACCAGAGTGGGTTCCCCAGCCTTATCTGTGTTTTGTGTGTTTGAATCCCAGAAACCTGCAATTTGGACATCTGAGAGGAGTCTGATTTTTTTTTTTTTTTTCTCCTCCATGTAATAGAACCTGAAATCCCTGTCCACCGCTGGATGTAATTGGAGGGTGCAGCACTTGTAGAGTCTAACATTCCTGTTGTGCAGAAGTGCTTCAGGGACTTTTGGGACATGGCGGGTCCTTCCCCCTGATTGCAGTGCAGGGTGCTGCTGGATGCTCTGCTTACCTGCCCGTTTCCTGAGCAGGGTTTGGAGAAACCTCCTGGACATGGACTGCAGTCAGGGCCAAAGAAGCCTTTGCAACACTTAGGTTCCTGTGAAATAAAACAAATATTATTTTTTTCACAGTGCCTTAGTGTGGAGGCAGTGCACAAAAGACAGTTCTCCATCACATTTTAGACCTCTGGCAAAGACCTGTAGAGGCAGCTGGCTCCTGAAATTCTTGTGTTGAACCAGAACTACCACTGCCATGGCCCTGTTAAAACCAGAAAGGGTGGTGACAGCTCAAGAAGGGGATGCACAGACCACTGGATCCTTCCCTTGTTTTTACCAGGTTCATCAGTGTTGGAAATCTCCATTCTGTCACCACTTTGTGCCTTTGTGTCTGCTCATATTGTGTACGCTCTTATTTACCAGGGGGAGTGCAGAGCATCTCGGAAGCAGACAGTCTCCTTTGCATCTAAGATCAGGAACTCAGATATGTTTCACTCCAAAGAGACACTGCAAAAGCTAGACATGCTGCTTTGATCTTTCTCCTTCCTCCCGGCACCAGTGTGGGATTTAGCCCACTGCATAGACCTAAATGCTTTGCTTAGCTGCATCTTTTGTCTTATTAATGGCTTTGTGATCCATTTATTTACCAAGAGCACAAATAGCATGTTTGGAAAAAATCCCTCATTTACATGTGTGATTCAAAGGAAATAGGAATTACCAAAAGGTTCTGAAAGTTTACAGACTTGTAGTCTTCTATGCTTGTTAAATAATGGTGGTTATGAAATGCAAAAACTGATTTCAGAGCCTCAGAAATTGGAAAGGTGCAAGTACTTCTGGGACGCTAATGACTGTTGTGAGGACTAGACTTGCCAAGGAAATAAAGCGGACCGCGGTTCTTGGGAGTGTTTCCCGTATGTTATTACCCAGCATTGTGCAAAGTCTTGTGACAGGAGGGGTAGGATCCAGGGGTGACCAAGTTATCCTCTAATTTGTGGATGAAATTGTATGAGGCAATGACAATGCTGGGGGCTTGAAGTCTTATGTGAAAATTCCTGTGTTACAGAGTATGAGAGTGTTGTCAATAACATATTGCAGCTATTCCTTGCTGGAATTTGTCTGGTATTTTGATTTACAGTAGCTCCTCTCAGATACCTTTTAGAAGGGTATGGAAACTAAATGCACATCTCCAAACATCTCTCAATTCCAAAAGGAAAGTTCACAAATGCAAAAGACAATATATTTGAAAACATTTATATATGTTTCATGTTAAGGAACTAACTCTGTACCTTTATTGTTATGTTGTAGACTATAGTACAGCCAGTTTTTTTAAAGTCTGGGCCTTCAATAATGCACCTCTGTTTTGAGAAAGGCTGGAACATGCACAAAATGGAAGCATTAGTGTTTCTAAGC
Organism: Ceyx melanurus; assembly: GCA_024611195.1. Lineage (NCBI taxonomy): Eukaryota > Metazoa > Chordata > Aves > Coraciiformes > Alcedinidae > Ceyx > Ceyx melanurus. The sequence goes on from JANHGL010026033.1 coordinate 28,074, forward strand.
AACAGAGAGTTCTTTGATACAGTCTTAATATCACAACAATATTGGAGAATAGAAAGTATATTTCTATAGTGTTGTATTAAAAAAAAAAAAAAGGTTTTTTTAATGATGTGAACTTTCTTTTCATATTTACTGAATAATATCATACAGCACTAACTACTAGTGAATTTTTATAACATGGGGTATAAGACTCCTGTGGTAGCCAAACTTGAATTTTGTATGTGGAGAAACATGCAGCCAGATTTGCATCTCTCAGATGCAAAGCAGATGGAAGATTTTCAGTCCTTTCTGAAACTACTTCTGCAGACAGTTACTTCTGGGAGGATGTTTAATCAAAAGGAAATTTTTAACAGATGTGAGGTCTGCTTTAAATGTATTCCTCCTCTATTTTTCGTTTGCTAACTCTCAAAGCATAGCTTTAGTAATTCTCGTTCCTCACCTCTCTTTTCTGCCAAAGCCTCTCCAATAGAGATCTTAACTTCTTCTGATAAAAGTCAGAGTTTCTATGCTGTCTGTGAGGGATCTTGCAATAAAGCAATGCTGAAATTGCCTGATGATTCAGTTACTGCCAAAAGAGACCAATGTACCATCTATATTTGTATTTTATGTGTTCTGATGAATTCATATCTAGTTCTTTTGCTTGCTGTATTGGGAGAGCAGTAATCAACATATGGGGACCCCTTTCCTTGATGAATTTTAGACAATTGGGGAATTTGTCACAAAATGTAACTTACGATGGGCTTTGAATCCTGTGGACAGGGAGCCAATGCATGTGATAAACAACTTGTAAAGACAACCTAGTTGGGAATAATGATAGTAATTTGAAAAGGCATTATATGTACTTCTGAGATGGATGCCTATGGGTGATATACCCTGTAAATTTTTAGTGCATCTGCTCTCTGACTTTTAACTGTTACAGCACAGACAAACATCAGCCACAGGGCTATTCCTGGCACCTCTGATTTTTATGAAGTGGTTGTTCATTTCCACCTTCCCCTTTTTGTCTTCATTTGTCTTATTCCCCACTCCCTTCTTTTAAAGAACTGGAAGCTTCCTAAACGGAAGATAGGCATGGACATGAATGCACTGGCACCTATTGTTCAACACAATATATTAACTAGTATTGTCTGAGGATCTAGTCTATGATCCATCTGTATATAATTATTTTTATGTCTTCACCTTTTGGTTGCCTTTAGCAATTAGCTAATTTATCACCATGTGGTGGTGATAGAGACTGGTAATTACAGCACCAAGGAGATAGAAACTCCTGTGGCAGCTTTAAAGGTGAGTCCCTGTGACAGCCTTTCAGGCTGGATACGGAGTTTGTCAAAGCTGTGTTGCTTGTGACTGCCAATGTCTTGTGTCGCTCAAGATAGAGTAAATCCTTAAGCCAGAATTCAATGTATTACTTCAGCGTGTTTTACATTCGGGGGACAAATGATGGTGAACCTCAATTAGGCATTTTCCCCACAGACTGATCACTGGAACTGAGGGGAAAGAGGCACTGATTTGGATTTAGTAGTCCCTCATGCTGTACAGCATTTGTACAGCACTGTACATCTCTCCTGTACAGAGACATTAAAAACCCGCCTGGATGTGTTCCTGGGCGACTTAGTCTAGGTAATCATGCTCGGAAAGAGGGGTTGGACTAGATGATCTTTCTAGGCCCCTTCCAACATTCTATCATCTTGTCTTCCCCACCTGTCACACCTCATGGGTACAGGTAAATGTCTGTACTTTTACACAAGTTCCAATCTGCACATTTTCAGCAGTAGATTAAGATACTGTCTTTGCACTGAAGTATCTGAAGAATAGAATGTATTTATTCCCTTCCACCAAGTCTGCTATGGGACTAGTGTCCTCTGGGAGGAGGTGGTGAAAGATATTGAGTCCTGCAGTTATTATCAGCATTTAGGTAAACTTATATGGATATGTATGTGTTAACATAATTCTTCAGGGATGTATAGTTCTTGTGTAGAAATACAGTTTTTCTATAGTAGGAGCCAGCAGTTGTACACACCTACAAGGCTTGTCACTTTTCGCTGATACCAGGAGTAGTAGTTACAAGCTGACACTGCTCCTGTTTTCTAAGAGCAAAGATGATGAGTAATGGCAGGGAAGAACAGCAAAACCACTGCTTCCTCTGGTATTCTTGGTAGCACTGCTCTGCTTAGAGCCTTGCATATTTAACTGTGTTTTAAAATATGCAGCAAGCTTTCAAAGCTGACAGAAGTTCCTGACTTCAGCTTGGGGAATAATTTTTGTGACGGATGATACTTGTTTTTTCTTTTAATAATTGTTCATAGTGTTGCTTTAGGATTGACTGATGTCAGACATAAATTGCAGGTAAGTTCTGGGAAGAGAATTCAATTTACCGGAGTGTGATTTGAATTTGTAAGGTGTCAGTTGCTTTTTGTATTGCAGATTGCAGCTTGGCGCTCTGCATGGTTCGTGGTTATATTGCACATACAACACTTTGTAGTTACTGTCAGAAATAATAGTTCTTTTCTGACAGCTCTTGTGTTTTCTTCATTAAATTTTGATGCTGCCCAGCTCTGCTGATCTGGAGTAGTTTCTCCAGGAATTGACACGGCTTAGAACATGCTTGTACACTGAGATGGGATTCAGGAACAGGAGAAAAAGTTTGACTGGAGAAACAATGTATTTAAAAGGTCTACTTCAAGAACAAGATAGTGACATAGAATGTGCTCATACAAGTTCTCTTTTTGAAAATTATTTTTATATATACAGTACTGATACCCAGGTGGCTTTAAGTTATTGATAAAATAATTGACAACTTTTTCTTTTAAGGACAATATCAGGGAAAGTAGTAAAGAGGAATCTATATTGCCTTCTATGGAGCAGTTAAGAGCTATTGATTTGTTGTGATTCTCTTACCATTGCAACTTGACTTCTGGTCTCGTCGCACCGATGAGGTAGAATTGGAACAATTGTGGGTGGGATAAGAACTCCTGCAAGAGTATAAATGTGGCCATTTTTTGCAACAATATCTATTTCTTCCATTTCTTCTCCATTCACCAAGACTTGTCCCTATGAAAACAGAAATTATTATTAATAATAAAATTTTCATAGCTTCTCAACTTCTGATAATTTAATCTTGAATTTCTAGTCTACTTTTTAATCAGGTACCTATTTTTAATCAGGTACCTATTTTTTTATTACACTTGTTTGTGCAAGAAGCATGCATAAATTTGCACTTTTTCTTAAGATGTTTTAAAACAGCAGCATCTAAAGTTTTCCTCTTAATCTACACATGTGGAACTGGTAACTGAAAGACTGGGCAAAATGGAAAGACTAGGGATAACTTCTGGCACAGATTTTAGTGGCCATAAGCACACTTTGATACACTCTGAAAAAGTGGTGGAGAAAGTGACAGAGAATCTGTGGTCTTTCCAAATTCACAGAAGGAAAAAAAAAATTCTTTCTGCATTTACTTATGAAACTGCTCTGCCTTTACAAGAATTTTCATAGATGCATTCCTTCTCTAGACTGCACATATTTGGTCAAAATATGCAAAGAACAGAAGAGAGTCCAACATATCAGATAATTTTGGCTTAGCAGAAGTATTGATGAATTAATGTCTTTAGAAAAAGTGTTCACTAGGTTCATCAGCATCAGAGATTATGGCATTAAAGGGAGCAAAAGGATATCTATGTGTGCACTGAGAAGTGTTTTAAAAACAAAATATGTAACAGAATAATTAAAAATAGATAATACTTTTTTTATTTTTTAAGTAGACATTGACTAAATAAGGATCATTCCTGGAATGGGGCTATTCCTAAGAAAAACAAAACGTGCAAGCTGTCATATGTCAATCATTTGCTCTGATCCTTTATAATACTAATCTCTAATTGTAGGTGGGAATGGCAAGTTGGAAATTTCTGCTTCATTATAGCAAGAAATTACTCAACTAATGTCCTCCTTTCTCCCTTTTTTAAATTTAAACAAAAATATTTATTTTAATCCACCTAATGCAAACAGTTGCTTAGATCAGAGAGAGCTGCTCTCAGTTGAAAGCTGCCTTTGACTTACAGTACTGGTCCTGTTAAAGTAAATGAACTGCTTTGCCGTGCTTCTGATGTGCTCTATTGAGACGAGGCTGGCAACTTCTAGCTGAAATGAATATAAATGGATTGAAAGCAATGTAACATCATTATACTTTTTGAATCTAGACTGTTTTCCCAAGAAAGACCACCTTTCTCATTAGGATAAGCAAATGACCCTATTAAGCTATGTGGGCAGCCTCACATTTAACCTGCTTGTACAACAAAGTTAGTCTGATTATATTTTGACTGAGCTTGCTGGGTGCTGTGTGTGAAGAACTATTGTCTGAAAAGGTTAATAATTTTTCTCATAATTATATCAATGAGTCTAAGTAAAGTTAACACCTCTCCCTAAAAATAGCTCTGTTTGCATCCTGAGACCATTGTGGAAATAGTGGTGCTGCTATCCTGTGAAGATACACATGGATCTCATGCCTCTGGTCCCTGTGATCTGAGCTTGATTTGTACCAGGAGTGACCTCTGTCTTGGATGCTGCCAGTGGGTTCTTTCACTAAGAATTCGAACCCTTCCTGCCCCAGAGCTGGGGCTGGACTGGGTATGAACTTCAGTCTCCTCTAGCCTTAGTTGCTGGTGATGTTGCAGTGTTCTCCTTTTTTTTTTTTTTTTCAGTAGAAAAAGGAGGGGGAAAACAGGGGACTTACTTAGAGGATGAAAAAAACATCTCTTTCAGATAATGAGAAGACTAATCTCAACAGAATATGCTGAGAGAGAACTTGATTTTGAAGTAACAAGTACTTTTCCTTCTATTCATTCTGCAACCCTGCCAAGCTGAAAGTACACCCTGACAGCAGTTCTTGTGCTGCAGCAGGCTAACACAGTGGGTCTCAAGTTCAGGTTGACTAATAAATGTATTTATATATTATTTTTTGGGGTTTTTTTCCCCAACTTGGACTAAATCGCCATTATAAAAAGCGTATTTTAAAGTGGAAAGAGTTTCTTCAAAGTAATGTCGTGCAACACAACACAGTTTTAATAATGTGCCATGATTTGAGGACTACCCCTAGCAGGGTTTTCTTTTTATTAGCCACACTGATGTTTGTGTTCTCTGTTAGTGATCTTCATGTGACTACCCTTAGTTAAGGCATAGCTGTACTTTGCAGCCCTTCTGTTAAGCACTGAGTGGAAACTGGTCTTGGAAAACCTCTGCTTTCAATAGCCAAGGACTTGAAAATGCTCTTATGCTCTAGGTCAGTAAAGCAGCCACACTCACCTCGGTATTGGAGACAATGTGGTATCGGACAAGTTCCAGCAACTTCCATGAACCCTACCAAACCAGAAAAGAGGCTGACCAAAATGAGTCATACAAACCCAACCTGGGCTGTTGAAAGGAAATGGGGATGAGAACAGCATCACTAGCTGATGCACCAGAAACCTCTGGTTGTTGGTGGTACTCAGCTTGTGGCATACACCCTGCCACACCATGTCACCCTCACCTCTACATCACCTTTTATTTTTGGTGTGGGCCTTTCACAACTTGCATGTGTGGTGTCCAAGAGACAGGACGTGATTATCCACCTCCTGGGACCCACCCACAGTCTCCCAGGTAATGGGGCCCTTGTGGTATCTTGACTATTACCACCAAGAGTGACACCTTACAGGTGATGGTTTGGGGCTTTGCCACAGTCAAGAGCAATGGAGCCTGGTGTGGGGGGACTGGTATTGCTTTATGTGATGGGAGATCCCAAATCCTCTTCCTCTCTAGGTGTCATGTTGATCTGTTAGAAATAGCTTAACCCTTTATCACAGAAGCTTAGTTCAGATTAACATTGGACAGTGTAGTTATTAATCTGCTATATATCTACATATATAGCTGCTATCTGAGAAAGATTTGTGTTATATAAAGACTATACCTCTGCAGAGAGCAGGTATTCCAGAACCTCAGCTTTCATATTACTCAAAGCCTCGTTACTTGGAACAAAGACTGTGTAAGGCCTGTTGTCCTGCTGTAAATCCATTCCCAAGCCAGTTTTCTGTTTTGATTTAAATATAAAAGTGAAATTGCATATTAATATTGAAGAACATCTGAAAAATAGGAATTGCTTTTCTGTATCCTTACCTCTATAAAAGATGTAAATTGACTGTATCTTCCATTAGCTTGAAGTATTGACATTATAGTTTCCTGAAATAAGATGAAAGTAAAATTTAGTTAGCAACACAAAATATATTGAATATATATGATGATTAATATATTTGGGTTGTCTTGTTTGGGTGGCTGATGGTGTCTAGAAATGGCTGAGATGGTAGCTCTCTTTTCCTAGTGCTATACTGTCTTAGTCTCATAGTTAATTTGTCATTGTCCTGAAATACTGTCTAGTCACAGAACATATAAACTGTGTGTGTGTATGGGGCAAGTGTTACTATATTTTCATTCCCAATGAGAAAGGGCAGAGAAATAAAATACTTGCAAAAACACTTTATAAAAAATGGAATTATTGAGGAATTATGCTAAGCAGTGTACAGAAAAACCCCAAGGCATCCAACATTATCAGTTTTTTATAATAATAGTCTTTTGTGGGGAGGGATTGTTGCTTTGAATAAAAGTCTTTCCTGATATTTATCTATTGCTTGATATGTATGGACCTGTTACACTGCGTTCAAAGGAAGGAGATGAAGATTATCAGAGTGGAATCCCTCTCTTAATGAGGACAGGCTGAGGGGGTTGGGGTTGTTCAGCCTGAGGTAGAGAAGGCTCTGGAGAGACCTTATTGTGACCTTCCACTACCTGAAGGGGGCCTGTAAGAAAGCTGGGGAGGGATGTTTTGCAATGGTTTGTAGTGATAGGGTGAGAGGTGATGACTTCAAACTGGAAATGAGTGGTTTTAGATAAAAAATTAGGAAGAAACTCTTCACTGTGAGGGTGGTGAGACTCTGGAATAGGTTGCCCAGGGAAGCTGTAGATGCTCCATCACTGGATGTGTTCAAGACCAGGTTGGATGGGGCTTTGAGCAACTTGGTTGAGTGAAAGGTGTACCTGCCCATGGTAGGAGGTTTGAAACTATATCATCTTTAAGGTTTCTTTCAACCCAATGACCCAATTATATGATTCTGTGATCTGTCCAGATGCGCATCCTTTTAGTATGTTGTTCTGGACTTCAGTGAGATGCACTGATCATGACTGATGTTTTCTCAATAAACCACTCAAATGAAATGAGGACAACCAAATCCTCCATGGACCAGGTTAGCAGAATAGCAAATGGTTTTTTTTGCTGTGAAGACTGTCATTATCTTTTACTTTGAATGTTGCTTCTCTGAATTGATGTATAGTGGCTCAGCAGAGTTTGTCTGTCTCCTGTCAGTCATTCTCCTTTACAATCAATTAATGTGAAACTATTTTAAAAGAAAGTCTGACATTGCATATATATAGCTTATGTCTCACCTCTTTGCTGCTTTCAAATGTTGGCTTCACGTTGTCCATGGCTTTGTCAATAATGTGCAAAATCCCGTTGGAGGCAATAATATTTCCCTGCAATAATTTGCCTTTCCTCCTTCCTCCTTGGATTCTAATTCTGAATTGATTATCCTGAAAGAAGATACACAATGTAGAGTGAGTTCAGCATTATGGAATGACAATGGGGTGAGCATGCATGTTGTATGAAGTCTAACACTCCCTTCCATTCTCAGCACCTGGGCTGCTTAAATCTGGGGAGGCTAAAGGTTGTTTCCAGTTCTTGCAAAGGAAATGGAAAAAATTCCTTTGACTTTGGATCAGGACAGTGTTATTTTGTTCCAGGTCAGAAGTTCAGAAGAGAAACAGGGATGGACCCCATGAGAAGAGCAGTGCCCCTAAAAAAGGTTCTGATGCCTGCTAGTAATAAAAACCTGTCAGGAAATATTTAAAATGTGTTTGTACTGAAAGAGTCAACTCCCATAATCTTAACAGGGTACAGCCCATTTCCTTATATGTATATTTAAAAAAACAATGTTGCTGATTCTGCACTGTACTGAAGACTTCAGGAAACTAACAAGCCTCAGACAACAATGATATTTTTCCTGTTACAGATGACGTTTGTACTCTTTAAACAAACAAGATAGGTCTCTCTTATTGGATGGCACTGATATATTGCAAAAACATGAGAAGTACTTGGTTTCAGCTTTCACACAGGCCTAAATAGTTAAGAATCATTGAAAGGACCAAGAAAAAGAATTCTGGATTATAAATTCTAGTATATTAGCTGTAGAGAACAATTTTTTTAAACTGTGGAATCAGACTGCCCTGATGTTTGTTATCAAATAAGCTGGGCTAGCAACAAATACTATTCCATATTTTTAATGATAAATTGCCACATGCATCTAATTTATGCTGATGCTATTATTTATGCTATTTGCTCCATCTTTGAAAGGATGCTGATGGTCAGTGGGAGGTGGGATCTGCAGTGCAGTTGGTGCTTGTTCTGTGTGAGCACAGGTTTCCGGTGTAAACTCTGGGCTTTGTCCCTCCCTATATCCCTTCTTTCTTCACCTAGGTTATCTTCATGAGCTCCCTCTCCCTGACTCTGTTGGTCATGCCTACAGATTGAAGATGACTTAATTTTAACAGACCTTTTAGAGCAGTCTGTGTTAGATTAAGTCAATCAGTGGTGATGCATCTCAGAGGTAGGATGGTATTCTTGCTGAGGTAGGCTGGAAGGCTGCTTACCTTTTCTCCTTTTGATATCTCTCCTGACTTGCCGGTCAAAGTATAGATAACATTAGTATTATTCAAGCTACTGGTATTCAACTGACCAGCAATTACATGGAGCTTCACAAAGTACTGTGCTTTCTGCTTATTATTCATAAGATCCTTTATCTAGAAGAGCAGAAGAACAGAGATTTATTTCAATACAGGCTTCATCTAAAAATAACCTCATGGTGAACACTTTTTTTTTTTTTTTTCTTTCTTCCAACTGTTATATTCTGAAATGGTAAGTTTTCTTCTGAAGTGAGGTGAGAGAGTCTGAACAAAATGAAGTCCTGTCTTGGTTTCAGTTCAGGTCAGATTACACCCTTATGTCCCTGCAAGTGCCTCCAGAGTTGTCCTGATTTCAGGGCAAAGTACTGGATGATGACCACTTGCATGTCAGGCTACTTTTTTAACAAACAAACAAATATATTTAAAAAATTTTTTCTTGATCACCCTTACTTAAAGGGTGACCTGTAGGCCTCCCTGCTGAAAATTCAGATACTCATTCATACCCTGTCTCAAACAAGTGAAAAAACCTTGAACATAGCCATGTAGGACAATCCAAAATTTACTTGAAACATGATTGTATTGTACCCTGACTTGCCAAGTTATTTTGTTTTTCTTTAAAGGAGGAAAAAGTCAATCTCTGATCCCTTGATATAAAAGTATCCAGAAGTGTACTAGAGGAAAAAAGTTCTTCTGAATCCATTGCATCAAACCAATTTTAATGTAGATGAGATTTCTGAATGAGCCATATCCCCCCCCAATTAAAATCCTCTCTGTTATTTACTTACATTTATACCTTTGAGCCCCTTGTTTGTTGGTACAAGCACAGTGAATGGTCCCAGGTTGTTCAGCGGCCATTCATAGACATTTTCTTATAAGGAGAGAGGAAGATTAAGTTTTTAATGTGTATTGAATAGCTCATTGGAGGGAGTATGTAATCAGAATAAGAAATCCATATCTGTGATTATTACATGTTAAGCTAAGATTCTAAAAGGCAGATTGTTGAAAGATGAGAGGCAGATGGGATGTGAAATCCAGGTGCTGCTGTGTATTTGACACAGGGTGAGACACAACACATTCAGAATGCTTCTGACACCCTGGATTCTGTGGCACACAGACCAGTGTGATGAATATTAAAACAATATTTATTTGGAGATGTGTCTTTACAGGAAGATGGCCTTCTGCTTTAAATCAATTCAGGTTTCATGGGGTGAGAGCTATACAGTTGTCATGGGGTGGGGGCTATAACCTGCTGGTAATTCAAATATCAGCAAACACATAGCTGATAATAAAAGCTGATGTACTGAAAGTTAATTCATTTGGTACACAGATGGTATTTCTGTTTCCAAGACAGCAGCAGAGACCACTCATTCTGTAGCTGAAGGCATTAAATATTTATAACATTTGGCTCTTTTTTTCCAGAGGTTTAAAATCAGAACAAAAACTCTCTTTATATTCCTTATAGGTATGTCACACTGTATGCCTCAAAATTAATAGTCTGTTTTGCAAAACAATGTGGAATTTCTGCCTTAGTTTTTGAGACATTAATGTGGAGTGAATGTATTGTAAAATAACTTGTGCAGTTAACATGTCTTTGTAGCTTCTGGCTAATAAATCAAATAGCACATTTATGCCCAAAACTTAACCAAAGAGCATAAAATCTGGATTGCCGTTAAAAAATGGTGGTACCCAGGAGGCCAGGTACTTTTTCAGCACCTAAGAGGCACACAGAAAAACTGCAGCTGAGCATTCAAGGCTGAGATGCTAGATTTTGGTCCTTGGTGCTGAAGGTGAAAGCTACTGACAGACTTTATCTCAGATTCTCGTTCTATTCTGGTCAAGAATTCAGGGCCTTTTATTGCTGGGCTCAATGAAAAGAACTGAACCAAATTATAGTAAATGGGAGAATTTTTAAGTTCTAGCAGTGTTTGTTAATAGCTCACATTTCTGGCCATGCAAGAGAAGATGAAGACAGTTGCACTGGTCTTTTAATGAGTTTGTTGCAGTTACTGGGTAAGGTTGGAAGTTGTTTGCCCTGTCAGGGCCTCTACCTCACCTCTGCAGGCAATTTGGAAACCTGGACATACCCCCAGCTGTGGTAGAACTCTGGTGGGGGCTCCTGAGAGTGATGAAGACCATGGATGAGATCAGGCTCTTCCCATGTCTCTTTCCTCTTCCTGATGAAAGCAACACTATTGCTTATGTCTGGGGACTGGGGAAGAGGGACACAGGTGCAAGTCCTGATGTTTTTGGTGAACTTCTGTGCATCATTCTAGATCAAATCTCGATGATCCAAATCAATGGGGGAAGGGAGGGCGAGAGACGATCCCACTTATCCCACTATGAGGCAAAACCCATTAGTGATAGAAAATGTGTCAGGTTTGTGGCAACTTTTATCAGTTCTGCTTGGAAATTCTTGCAGATTGCATGGTCTGGTGAGCAGAGGCAGCCTTAGGTGGTCAGAGGGAGTCTGATGAGTAGTGTGTGTATTGTAGTGTGTGTCATATTGTTAGTGGGAGGGAGCACTGGAAGAAGATAAGACAAGATCAACCCACCCAGTAGGGGCTGATGGCTTGCATGCAGTTGCTTACCCATAAGCAGTAAGGCAGATGTCAGCTTGTCTTGCCATCGTCCTCCCACTTCGACATTCAGATCCCGAAGACGCTCCATGATGTTGCCGTAACACACAAACCCATTTCCTATGTAGCCTTTCTCACATGTACACCTGTGAAGGGATCATCATTTTAGTTGTGGACTGATACCTTGTGACGTCAGTGAGATTTTAGCTAAACTTGATCCAGAGTTAACTTAATTGCTTCTCTAAAGGTGTTCTTAGGAAGCACCAATGCATTTAATTGACTGCTTGCCTGATGTGATGTCTTTCTGTCAGCCAGGCCAAGATGCCCCTTTGTTTAGGGGCTATGTGATGCTCCTAGTTGTGGTGCAGCCTCTGGTCCCCAAATGTTATGGTTGCTGGAGCCCCAAAACCACCACACCTGTCTGCCTGTGGATAAGGAGGGGTTACAGCATAAATGTGTGTGGTGTCACCTCTGGAGCAGGGAGACAATTGTATGAAGCCCTCAATTGCTATCTGGGACCTGGCAGGATTAATGGTATTTATGTATGAAGGGAGTGATGGCAGCTCATAAATCCTTGCAGTAGCTGTATGGAACTGGTAGGAAAAGGCAGGCAGGGACATCAGTCCTTTCAACAAAGCAAAGCGGTTGTTACCCTGCCTTTTAAGTAACACAACCGTTCTGGGCAATGTTACTTTAACTTTTTTTTTTTTTTTTTCTGAAGCTACCAAAATGCAAAATCTTATGTTTTTTCAGATGTATGCTTTATTCTGCTGCCCTCTCTGCACTTGAAATAGCCTCTCATCTGTAACACCCTGGCAGTCCCCTGAGGACTTCAGCCTCTGAGGTGTCACTGATGTGTGGTTGACTGGGTCCTATGTTTTTCCATAGAAAACTCAGGTTGTGGTGGCCAAGAGAGTGACAGGCAATGCCTTGAGGTGGGCTCAAAGTCCTCACTACTGGGGATGAAATGCATTGGAAGCAGTGTGTTGCAACCAAGACAATATCGAACTGAAATTTTGGAAGAACAATTCTCAGTCTGACATTTTCTGCCCTTTGAGGGAGTGAATGTGCCTCATAAAAACTAAATCTTAAGTTCATGAAAGACCTCAGCATTACAAGAGAGGCAGAGGAAAAATTGTTGGTTGTCAACATGATTGACGCATGCTTGCTATTAGGTGCTGATGGGTACAAATGTTTGTGAGTTTCAAAGAGCAACTAGGACTTGAGTGTACCTGACCTTGTGTTAGACCGACTATTTACCAGGAGAGTTGGTTAGTGTTTTCTGAAATATTTGGATTCTTTAAGGCTGCCTCAGTGTGAGGGGCTACTGATGCCTGATGGTTTCGTCAATTTTGGCTCTTTCTGTTGCAGCCTTCAGAAAACGAACCCTTGCTTAGCTTTTCCCGGGGGACTGGCTGGAGATATCAGCTCTGTTGTTGACTCATCTTTGGCTCTAAAATTAAAGTGGGCACTTGTCAACACATAGCCCTCACAGAAAGAAACCCTACTTATATTTAGAAGTCTAAACCAACTATATGGTATGCATTGTCAAACACTGGCTTTTAATAGTGCTTTTCCTTATTAAGTCTTCAGGATGTTCAGTATTTTTACAAGCCCTATCCATAATGATTCATCTCTGGACTTTGTTTTTTCTAAACCCATGTTTAGAGAAAGAACGTTACTCCACACAAGCAAAAGATGTTCCTGTAATTAATGACCTAATAGGTTGCTGGTTCTTACAAATACTCATCTGTCACTCGTACCCCACAGTAGCATCAACCTGATGCTAAATCATGTTTCCCACATATAGTCTCTACTGTGTCTGTTTCTCTGGTGATAACAATATTGTTTGAAAATCCACACAGTTCCTGCTGTCTGAGGGGCTGTATATAGACTCAGAAGGGTGGTGGGATTTTGGCCAAGAGGTTCAAGTTTTGACTCCTTCTGGTCCTGGGTAAAAATAGCAGTCTAAAAGCATCTTCATTATTTTAGGATGTAGTTCTGTTGGTGAGCCCTCTTTTTAAGGGGATCTCTTGGGCAGAGCATATGACTGTGGAGCCCAGATGAAGGGTTTAGGGCTTGAGAGCTTCTCTTTGGAAGCTGACCCCTTTCGTATGATGTAAGTAGTGCTGTACATAGTCCTCTTCACTTCTGCACAAAGAAGAAAAAAATCCTGAAACTTCAAAGAAGATGAGAAATAGTTTAGTAGAAAAAAGAAACTTCTCTTGAAATATTGTAAATACCAGGTCATGGTTTAAAAATGAACCTCTCCTCTTTTTCAGGAAATGGTCATAAAGTAGCAGGTGGTTATACACAGTAATGTTTTTGGCTAATATTTCCAGGATCAGAGTGAACTGCAGAAATACCTGTGTAGTTTGACACTTGTTTTCTGAAGGCAAAATTGCTTATAACTGAGTGGGTGTCCAGTAATATGGTTTGGATTTAACTGCCAAAGAAAAGCATTTAGCAATTATATATTAGCATTTATTGCATGGGATTAGATCCTTCAAACTGCCTGTCTCCTCATTCTTCTGATGGAGGAATTTATTCTGTGTGGCTGAGCTTGGGAGTGACTAGATCAGTTTTATCTTAGCTTTGTTCAGAGGATGTGGTTTGTAACTCAGACTGCATGTGACTTTCTAGGTTTTGCTTTGAAAGCCTCTAGAGAGGAACAGCTTTACAACAAACTCTGCTGGACTGTTTAAACTTATTAGTTTGATATTTTCATGGTGTGATACATAGATAATATATGCAGGAGTGAAAGAGAAGGGAACTGTCTTGAGCTTACTTAGGAGAGGAAAGAGAGTTGTAACTCTCTGGAAAAGAGAGCTTTCTGCCTCTGTTTTACCTGAAGCTCTTATAATAGAGTTTTGGTTTATGAAGCTCCTAATTTTTACATTGAAGACACAGAGCAAAAACAAAAGCTGGATTATAAAAGCAAATAATTGAGTTTAACTGAGGGAAAGCCATTTCTGCTTGGAAGTAGGAGAGGTTATGATCTAATATGCAGTGTGATTCTGCACCAGTTGAAGCTTCATAGCTACTGGACAAGGTTAAACATAATTACTGTGCTGAAGCAATGCTATAGAAAGTGTCAGCAATCATTCAGGAAAGATCCATGTGAGAACAGAAAACAGAAACAATTTAGATTTTTCAGCAGGCTGTTATGTTCAGAAACTAAATGTTTGTCTCTTCTACATCTTTGTCTTTATTCTACATCTTTATTCCTATAGAAATAATTTGGTTCTGGAGAAAGTAAAAAAAGTGACTTTATATGGGGAAAGCCAACAGCTCAACTGTATATTTAATACAACCAAAACCAAAACAAATGAAAGAAAGTTTGGCCTCTGTTACAACTTTGTGTTTTAGAGGAAGTAAAACAGCTCATGAAAGCAAACCTTCCCAAATACATTTAAAATCTGAGGTGGAGCCAAAATGGTGTCTGTCAGTTATGAGAAACAATTTACTGTGCCTACATTTACCAATTATTTTATTTGCAAAGATTCTCTTTTATAAATGGATTTTTCTTAGATTAACACTATTTGGTAGTTTTTTTGCCAAATAGATAGTTGTAGCTTGTTTTTCTTCCATACTTGTTTTTGCTGTTGAAAGTCCTGGAATGGACAATGTACAAACCATTTTGATTGCCTTTCCCCCATTATAAAATTTTAATTTTCCTATTCTAAAATTCTCAAAACTTCTTTAGCTGTTGAAAATTGAGTTGCAATAGTTAAACACTGACAAATTAAGAAATAAAGATATTGATTTACATGCTGTGGAGTTTTAATTTTCAACTTCTGTTGTGCAGTATAGTAGTATATGATACTAAGTATAGTATAAATCTATATTAAATGAAGTTTGAGTAGTATAGTGTGATGTAGATATGAACTAGGGGATATTCTAGATAAATGTGGTTTATATTCACAAAAGCTTAAACAAAACTGATGTTGGTATTGCACTGTAAGAGTAATTTGCATGATGAAGCAAGAAGTGAAAGTAAGAATTCTCTCCCAAGTGAATGCTCTCTGCCTATGTAGATATATATGAAAATTAATTTGATCCCAACTTGCAACTAACGGGCTGTCTTGTCTGTCACATTCAAACTCTCAGCTCTTGAAAACGAATGTTCTAGGGAAATCTCTTTAAACCTGGTACTACCCATCACTAGGCTATATGAACATGTAATAAAAATTTATTTTTTATTTGATTTAAAATAACTTTAAGTTTACTGTTAAAACATCTGTGTAGCAAGTTTCTGTACAGGAAAACAAACTCTGCCAGAGGTTTGGCAGTTTCCCGTATGCTTGTCTCAAGGCTTTGAGGAATCTGCCAAGGTTGGTGTTACTTTCACAGTATGGGGGTGAGATTCCCTGATATTAGTATACTAAAAAGAGACAGGGATTCAGTGCTGTCTCATGATAATTAATGCTGATTAATTTTTAGCATGCTGCCTGGCATGTTTCTGGCCCACACCAAGTAACATTTTCTCAGGCAGTGCCCAGGCACAGTTGAAGGGATAGTGTGTGCCAGGGATCTCTGCCAAGAGGCAGTTACTCTCTTTTGGAAGAAGAGGAGACTTTAGCTGTGAGCCAGACCATGCTGCTTGTTCTGAGAAACATTAAAGAGGCCTTGGTCCTTTTTATTTACTAGTGTAGAAATAACCTGTGCATGCTATATAAAATAAAACTTAGTAAGTATTAGCTATTGGACTGATGAAATAAATCAATATGCTAATTGGTTGACCCTAATCCCATTAAATATTGTAATTTGTCCTAAATAAAGAAGCCATAAATAATAACTTCAGGAGGTGTTCATCCATTTTAATAGGGGGAGAAAGGAAAAACTGTGTAAAAGCAAAGACTCACGTAATCTGTCCTGGTGCAACCATTGAGCATTTTGCTTTTTTATGGCAGGTGTTGTTTGTTTCACAGATGTCTATCATGCTGCATCCTTTCCCAGGTACAAAATTGGTGTAATGCTCCTTGCATTTGCAGTGAGACTAAATCAAAACGATGGGAGAGAAATATTAGGTATTCACAAATGTGTATTTCAGCGCACTCTGTGGAACTAGGGTCTACAGTGAGCTTCCAGAGCCTTAGTTCTGGAAGTTCTGGTGTGTTCAGATGCAAGCATAAAACTTATTCATATTTACACAGCTCTCTTGTGGGTTTTATCTGCTTTATAAAACTACTGACTCTCAGATAAATTTCATTCAGATAAAGCCCTTTAGATTAACCTCTGTGACCAGAGAACATATAAAATCTTTGAGTTGGTCAAATTTTTAACCTCTCTTCCCACAGCACTCTGCCCCCTCAAATGGGTACTGGTGCAAGTTATTAGTGAGCAAGGTGTATCAACACTTGTATGTATGTGAACTGCAGGACAGCCCTGGATGATGGATACCCTTTTTGGCTCTTCAGGGTGTCCAGGCAAAACAGGTATGACTTTCTAAAGTCTTGCTTTCTTGGTGGCAGGAGTTTACAAACAGAAACCCAAACCAGTTCCTGACATCATGAATAAAACATGGATTTTTATATGGAACCTTTCATTGGTAGTTCTTAAAGGCTCAGATTTCTTCTTTCCTAAATGCATTTACTGTTGGCACTTATCTGTGATACCTGTGTAAGAACCTTACCGGTCCTACAAACCTCCTCTGATCAGAGAGAGAAAATTCAGCTGTGAGAACTTTCATTTCAGTGCTTTCATTTTGGGGAGGTAAATTTGAGTCAAAATATTCTAGGAAAAAGAATGCTATTGACATTTGCATTTTCAGGAGGGAAAACACCTGATACATGCATAGAAAAGGAAGTAAAGGGACTCACTCCTGGTCACTGACAGGATTTCTGTCAAAGCTAGGAGTACAGCTTGGCTTCCTGGAGGCCTGTTCCCTCACCTTCATGGCTGCTTTTTGGAAAGAAGAATTATTCCTTCCCAGACAATAGATGGGAAATGTCCGGGACACCCATTCATCACTAACCTTTCCTGGACCATCATATATGCAATTGGTAGACTGCATAGGACAATTCCCATACGTTGTTTGGCAAGGGTCTATGTGTAAGCAGACTTGACCGTCCCCTCTATAGCCGCTTCGACAAGTACATTTATGCTGATTTGGTCCGAGGTAAACACAGTCAGCATTAGGATCGCAGACCTTTTTGGAGCATGGGTTGATAGCTTGTGAAAAAGGAAGTAAATAAATTATTCCACAGTGTTCTGAAAGAATATGAGAATTTGCCAGAGCACCTCAATACAAAACAAAGCATGGAGACTTAAGTAGACTAAACTTCCCTTTACAGCCAAGTCTGAAGTATTGTGGCGGCATGAAGACAGAAGGGAGGAATGTGTTTATACTAATGTAGCAACCAACTGTTTGCTTTTAAGTAGAAATGATTTCTTAACTTGGCAAATCGAGTTATGAACAGATTTAAACATGTAATGTGCTACTTAAAATATCCCAACTATTCCCTTGTTATCTAGTAGATTTTAACTAGAGAAGGTCAGGTAGCTGATATGGGGTCTTTACAAGCCTTTATGTGCATGTTGGTTGAAAATATTTCTCAATACAATAGGCCTTTGTTGTTTTCTGGTTATTAAAGAATATAATGACTTCCGTTCAGCTCTATGGAAAACTGGCCAGCAAGTACTTTAGTTGAGTCACAATGCTGTATGTTCAGGACTGGACTGTAAGGTCTAGTTATTTCCATGAGGTGTTGTTTGTGTGATGTGGGTTTTTTTGGTTGTTTTTATTTTGTTTTGTTTTTTTGGGTTTTTTTCCTTTTGTTGGTGGTCTTTGTTTTGAGATTTTTTTATTTTTTAATTTTTTTTGTAGCTACAAGGTGAAAGATCCCAGATTCTCCTGTCTTCCCCTCTCCTCCTCCCTTTCTTCCCCTTCACTGGGATTGAGAGAGGTGGCAATGCTCAGCTTTGCTTTTTCAAGCCTTCTCTTCTGGTGTGATATCATGCATGCATGTATTCACATGCTCAAATTGACCATAAGCAATGCTACCTCCAAGCTGAGTTTAGGGCAGCCCCTGCTATCCTCACTTATTTAGCTGTGCTGGAGCTGCTTGTTCTCTGCTTCCCAGACAGGCAATTCTGAAAGATATTAGCTTAAGCCACAGTTGAACCCAGCATCTGAATGCACTGGGACAGAGGACCAACATCCATACAGTGTGCATCAGCACAATCCCCAAGAAAGGTAGTGTTACTAGCACCCTCCTTCTCTGCTGGAGCAGAGAAGCAAATATTTCCAGACAGGATAAGTAGTATTGTATCGGTGGCCTGATCGAAGGCAACACTTGTTAAATAGTGTTTCCAGCATCAGATACAGCAGTTTTCTTCATTGCAATTGGTCTAGAAGGAAGAACTGGTGCTGTAAGACAATGTAAGTAAACAAAATATGGACTCTGGTAATATAATTAATTTGAACATTCAGTGGCAAGTCAAGAAGTCTATAAAAGCAACTTTAAGGTAGACTTTTACATCTAGCTGATAAACTATTATTTAATGAAAAATAGGAAATCTAAAATGACCTTCACTTGTCTGTAGAGTTTATGCTTAGTGATGAAGCTCAGCTTCTAAATGATTGATATTCAATAAATATGAGGACTTGGTTCCTGTTGTTTATTTTTATGGAAGTAAACTATGAAATTGAACTTCAACAAACAAATGTAAGCACTGATAGATAACCCATTATCCACACTGGGTATTTCAAGGTGGTTTGCTGTCTTTAGTCTGGTTACATGGACTGAAGCTTGTTAGCAATTGGACTGATATGCTTCTGAAGCACATTTTAGGGTTTAGTTTCATACTGAAGGAATCTAGTTTGTGCACATGCGACTGCCTTAGGATGTGAACCCAAGAAAAATTAGGTGGTGAGATTTGGTTCAAAAGCACACTTTATATCTGAGTATTACAAGCATATCTGAGTAATACAAAGAGCTTGGTGGACATGAAAATTACTCACGTTTGCATTGTGAACCATCCCTTTGGTAGTTTGGCAGACACATGCATTGCAGTTGTCCTCCATCCTTGTCTAAGGCAGTACATCTGGAGTTTGCAGGGCACCGTAAGGTCTCACATTCAGCTATTGCTGAGGGACAGAGAGCAACAGGTTAAGCTCTGTCTGCACACCCTGCCAGGGAACACTGTGTTCTGCAGCATAGTAGTTGAAAGTACCCCTGATCTAGGGACTATCAATCCTATTGCTGTGATCATTTTTCTGGCAACTGAAGTGGTGATGATAGTTATGGAAGCTCACCCACAAGGGTTGAGGTTTGGTGTATTTTTAGTTGCTCTAGAATGGCTAACCTGAGACTAATTTTACATTCATCCTTACCTAACTGTATAAAACCTGTTGAATATAACTTATATAGAAAACAGTCTACTTACACTGGTCACACCTGAGCCCTTTATATCCAGACAAGCAAGTGCATCTTCCATCCCCTGTAATTCCACTGTTGCATACTCCATGAACGCAGTCACAGACTATTTGGAGATAAGGATTACTTTTACTGAATAATAATGGTGTTTGGAAAGACATAATTAGTGGTTATCCATAGCAAATAGTGTCCTGGTTAACAGCTTTGGCCATGCTAAGCTTCGGTCAAAGTTCCTGAATCTATAGACTTCCATAATGAGAAGATCAATACTTACTGTTGCACACAACGGTAAATAACACCGATTTTTGCAGGCTGCTAATATCCTGAGTCCTGAAAATCTTTAGGACACAAACTATAAACATCAGACTGACTAGCTGGTAATACCATAGAGCCTCTAAAATTTGACATACAGTTTTGAGCTAAAATTGGATATAACATGTAACACAGGCCATTTTAACAACTGATAACAAATTGCTCATTTTTGCTTCAGTTCTGTTTGTCTCTCTCAAACTCCTCCTGAAAAGATGTTTGACTTTTTTTTCCTCCCCCCACACAGAATTTATTTGGTGAAAAGGATAATTAATCCCTGTGTAGGTCTCAGGCTTTTTTCTTGTCCTGTTCCTGTGTTCTGTCATTTCTGCTTGTAAAGCTTGTGATGTTACGAACACAAGATGCTGTTTTCAGAGTCCAGACAGCTATAAGACCCTTTTACCTGTGGTTTTTGAAACCTTAAGCACACTTAAGAAGCTTTATATTCAGAACTGTTTCAATTATGGTAGTTAATATTTTTTTAATATGTCTTTTACAATTACACTTGGAAAAGCCTTTAAGATGTATACACTTGTATTGCTGACTCCATGTTTAAGCTGCAGTGTTATAGCATATCTGCTTTCCATTACAAACGTTTTCTGCCTTTGTGCAAATCATTATGCTAATTAATAAGCAACGTTCTACATATATTAGTAGTCAAGTAGTCTTAACATAAAAACCAGGTATGTATTTTAAGGTATTGCTGAAAAGCAGTTAGTCACACATGCACAGTTTTTCTTAGGTGCTTAAAAAACCTAAAGGAGCTCAAATATGTGAAAGCTGAAGTGTAAAATGTTGCTTAAATTAATATGCAGTTGAGTCCTCTGGTAGCTTCTTGGAAAATAATTACACTTACAATATTGAATTCATTCAAGTACCCTATTTTCATGAAAATGCTGTTTGAATTTGGTTTCTGTGTATCAACACTGGCATCCAGTGGACAGCTGGTAGAAAAAGGGCCTTTGAGTCAGCAGTGCTGTAGGATTAGTGTAGAAAGGTAAACACATATTATTTTAAATGGTGTTTTGTGATTCTTTATAGAAGTAACTTTATCTAGATCTTGATGGGAAAAAATAGTTTTATTTATTGAAAAACTATTACCACTTAGAGATTTATTTTTTTTTTTCAGGCAATTTCCTGGTTTTGCAGTTTAATGCTCAGCAGGGTTAAAGAAGGCAAATAAAATACTATAAATCGTTAAGATACAAGCAACCCTGGAAAACCTTATACAAATATATGCACTTGTGATATGTATATATTTTATTTAAAATATAGTGCTCATACCTCTGATCCCTCTCTCAATGTCCCACTTCTCCTAATACAAGTATGGTCAATCATTGAAATAATACACTATCTAAAAGCCAAAACTTAAACCAAATCCAGCCTTTTTCACATTTCTGACTGAATTATGGAGCTCCCTGGGACAGAATACTATGGAGAGCAAACAGAAATTGGTCTCAGAAACAAGGTAGATATTTTACGGAGGATGGATTCAGGAGCCTTTAAACACTGCAATTTGAAAACAATCTCTGGCTACCTCTACTTTTCCCCTAAACTATTGGGTTGGACTTCTGGCCTGATTCAAAATGGTCTTTTTTGAGTTAGATATACTGATTTAAACACCATGTCAATACTTCATGTCTTAATAGAGATGGTCCAATTTATAGATGTATTTAAAAACCATATGAAAACACTGTAAGCCACTTTAAGTTATGCATTTATGTTCCCACCCATAGGTACCATAACAGTCTCTTGTATTTAGATCAAATAAATGCAAATACATAATGTAGAGTGTAAAGTAGATATCACCGTTAGTGGTTAACAGGGATGCATGCCTGCAGAAACAATCTCTAATTTATCTGATTGTTGGGCATAGCCAAGATATGCAACACAAGACTAAGGAAGGTACTTTAGTAACATTAAACTAAGAGCATTTTATGTACAGTCCTGAATTGAATCCAGCTTCATTGTGAGGAATTGAGTAGCTGCCTATTTTCTTCCCCTGTTGTGTTCCCTGAATCAGACAACAGCTTTTGAAGGGAAACCCTTAGTCCCTTTATCCATTTCGCTGTGATTACTTTGTGTCAAAATACAGCTTTCTCCAATAAAGAAAGCTCAAACTTACCTGATGTGCAGTAAGGACCAAATAAATTGTCTTCAGCACATTTTTCACAGGCTGTCCCACCAAACCCTTTCTGTGAATTACAGAATGGAAATAACTTGTTTCTCATCTATCTCTGTACAGATATATGCTTAGCAGCCTGAATGCAGCAGCTTTAGCTGCCTGAAGGAAACAACATGAAAGGCTCAATCAGCAAGTCATAAATGACTATTGGAATCTAGCAAATATTGTCTTTTGAATTATTTCTCCCACCTCTGCCTTTAAAAAAAAAATAAATCAGATCTTACACTTCAAATCAGATATTCTGAATATCAAGTGATCAATAAGGAATAGTAATCAAGCCTAATGCCCAAAACATTCTTAGAAAGGTTAGATTCTATTTTCTGCCTACTTGGTCTTTTTTTTTTTTTTTTAACACATCCCCAGAAGGTGTGCTTTTGATGCAGTGGAAAGATCAGGGGAAGGGAAGGTAGAAAAGATTATTTTGAGTTTGGGTGTTTTGTTGTTTTTTTTTGTTTGTTTGTTTGTTTGTTTTTTTTTAAGTGCTGCACTTTGCCCTCTCAGCAAAGGAATATAGTATTGAGAGTATAGTCCCAAGTGTAGGTACTTTCTAATTAGTAAAAAAAGTCTTGAGTATATCACACTCTGAAAAACAGAGGAACTAAAAATGATTGTTTCAGGAAGGCAAGGTGGAAGATCTTTTTAATAATTTCACTCAAACATACTCAAGTCTGTAGAAATATCAACATGAAGGTCAGTGCAATCCAAGTGAAAAAAAGAGCTCCAAGCAGATCATCTTGGCTATTTTTTAAATACTTTCCTTTAACATATTTATACACTGTAATAAATTTTATTTCTTAGCAGAGCTTTTGCTATATATTTTTTCATTTAGAAGAGAGAACCTACCTGACAAGTGCATATTCCATTCCCATTTATACCCTGGGAACAGCTTCCTCTCTTATTGCATGGTGACTCAGCTCCTCCTGGACAGGCTACAAAAGAAAACATTGAAGCCATCAGACAGCTCACTGTGACCCTTAAGGTCGCCTTGCATATTAGGGGTGACAGCCTTGGAGGCTGCAGGGTTTTGGCCCAGATAGGGACCTCAAGTGATGTCTGATATTCTGCACCTGCTTGAATCTCTTTGTTAGAATCTCAGCTTCATCAGAGACCAGCAGCTTCTAGTCTGGGAGCTTTAAGCTAGTACCTGTAATCACAGGATAATACCGTTTTGATTTTGTCCCTGCTCATCTGACTATCTCCAGAAACTCTAAACTGTAACTCTTCCGATACAAGTGGAGTTTGCCTGACCACTTCTGTATGTTAATACAACTGATTGAAATGTTGATGTCAGAATTATATTTGAAAATTGAGTTTAAATAAGTCTTTTTCTTTTCCCCACATGGAAAGCTTTTCCAGCTTTTCCTTTTTTTCACATCACTGTGGTCACTAGCAAAACTCGTGCTATATGTGTAAAAAGGTGTGCTAATGCTCTTCAGATCCTCTGGTTCTAAAAACAGGGAAGGGCATACAAGGTGAGACAGAGCCCGATGAAAAACCCCAACCAGCAGGAGAGGATAAAAAATAGTGACTGCGCTTCCAAATCAAAACGGTTTAAATTTTGGCTGATTTTTTCAATATTCAAATTTTTACTGAATGTTGCCTGTAGTAAATGTACATTACAGTAATTTTTACTTAGATTGTTCTGTCGGGTTTCCCCCCTGCTGCAGAGATACCCTGTTTTTTTTATAGTTGTGCAACCTCTTCATGGAAACGATTTAACTCCCTTCCATAAGCCCTTTCTTCCTGAATTGCAGTCCCCATCAGGAACCATAATACTGATGCAGGTGGTATATATTTGTCTCAAACTCTTACTGCCCTTACAGATTCTCTGTTGTACTTTACTGGTAGATTTATTGCTCTTAAAGAGTCTCTTTTGTGTGGGTGGAGATGGGCAACACAGAATTTATGCTTCCATTGAGTAACTTAATAATGATTTAGAGTGTTTAAGCATTGCAGAGGTTTTCATGAAAATTGATTTGATTTGGACAGTGAGGAGCATATAAGTGGATGTGTAATGTATACACTTAATTTTAGTGAAGGCTTTGGCTTTATACCACTCTGTTCCTATTTGTTAATTTATTCCTTAACAATGAGTCTATGAGGTCTGTTGGATCAGAGTAAGCTTTGTGGGAAGGAAAAAGAAAAAAGAAAATTTTAGTGCAGTTTATTTCACATGCTGAAATAAGATTTTATTAACTGAGATGAAATAACCAGAAAGGAGGTAAAATAATAGATCTACTTTAATCTTCAAAGTGGCTTTTAGTGTATCTTGTTTTCTGGCTACTATGTGATAGCTAAATCTCATCTTCAGGACTGACACAGGTTCAAGCCGTTTAATATTTACTCTTACCTGCACTGATGCTTTCTTTTATTGAATGTGCAAAGAGAGAGTAAGCTTGGAGTTTATAGTATAATTTCAAGGAAACAGTACTTTAAAATTGCTGAAAACAATTTTATTTTTTTTTTAAATTTCCCTCCCATTGGTATTCATTACACTACCCCTTGTCTTCACTGCCTGTCTCATGATTTGATATAACTACCAAGGGACAATTTTGTCAGAAGTTTAGCAAATTACCATTTTGTTGTATGAGTTTAGTCAGGCAGGTAAAGTGCCTCCCCCTGGCTGATGGGGCTGCAGGAGGTGGTGCTGGGACACTGGCACAGTCACCTGCCACTCTCCTGGTGCTGGGGAGAAGTGAGACCTTTGCTTTTTTTTGAGGATATTTTTCAAAAGGTAATTAAGAAAGATGCTTCTGCTTAGCTCTTGCAGCTGTCAGAGTATGAAGGCCACAGTTTTATGTCTAGGCTAAAAGAGCTTAAATCTATCAGCTTTTTTGCCTCACATGGTTTAATTCAGCTCTTCCCAAGTGTTTTAAAATGTAGCTTCTTAATTGCTTCTCTTCACCTGACTCCCTGCAGGCTAAAGCAGTGGGCAGAACTTTTAAAGATGTATTTTGGACCATATCATTTGACAATGTGTTTTTATCATTTAAGGAAGTCCTTGTGCTATTTAAGACCTAATTTTGACATTGCCATTAGATGCTAAATGTGAAGTAAACCCCCAGTCAGAGAATTTTATTTTATTTTTTTCCCCCTCTGTCCTCAGGCAGGACTGGCTTTCATCCAAATATTTCAAGGCATGCTGTATGTATTTAATGAGATTGAGATAATGTGAAGAGATATTTTCTTTCTCCAAATGACAGCAGAAACAATTCTGATACCTTGATTCTTTGTTTTTTGGGGCCAGGAAGCGTGTCAGAAGGGAGGGCTTCTGTACTTCTGCAGCCTTCTGCTGTGGTGCAGGCAAGGCTCAGGGGCAATGAGATCTGTGCCTCTCTGGAATTACTGATGCCCCTCATGTTGCCTCCCAGATCACCCTGAATTATTCAATGACAATCACATGTAGTGTTGCCTTCCTCCTACCAGGATGCATTTGGTGGAAAAAATGGTAAATTATTACACAAGTGGTTATCTTCAGAAGAAGACAGGTCCAGACACTACATACCCCACTATTAGCCTGTCTTCTCTATAGAAGAAACTGTAAATTGGATTTTGACTCTTCCATTTGAGTAGATAAATGACTGGTATTTAAATTACAGCTTGAGCCATGCTAAAGTAACCTTTTAATCTATTTTGTGGACAAAAGGACTTCACAGATATTGAACCAGACCTTGACCCCATTAGCTAAAAGAGGAAATGCTCTGTCTGGGCAGAGCAAATTAGTCTATGGTTCTTGATACCCATCTTAATAGCCTGAAGTTTGATGCACTTGTGGAGATGCTGAAAGATTTTTCCTGAGGAAGGGGTAGTGGGAGGAGAGGCACTGCTTAGTTCTACTCCTATAATAAGCTCTGAGGAACAAAATTCTCATGGCAATCATTTCTGAGAAGAAGAAAAATCACTGCTTTACTTCTACTCAAATTTAATTTAAAAAAAACCAACAAAACAACTTACCCATGCAGTTGGGACCCCAGTGTCCCTTGCAACACTCGGGTTGTTCAAATTCCTTCATACAATGATGTCGACATCCCGGGAAAGAAAGTGTGTGTGTTTTTATTTCTAGATAATACCTGAGAAAAAGGTTTAAGAGCTGCTTTAAAGTACTTAAAAGTGTCCTGTGGGATAAAAGGAAATCTTTAACAACCTTTTCTCCTTTCAGTGTCAGTCAAGAGCACTTGAATTACATTAATTTGTCTGGTTTTGTTCATTAAAACATACATTGCACATCAATGTGTAAAAAGATCCTTGGAGCTATTTCTTTAGCATAGTGCGTGTGTATATATATATTTATTTCATTTCTGCAACCTAAACACAACTGTTTTCTCTAAGTTTTGATCTGATGTATTATTTTAACAATTATTTAATTTTAATTTTAAGGTTCTTTAAATGCTAAATATGCGTGATAATTAAATTTTCACTAAAATATTATTTTTTTTTCTTTTCCTCCAATCTGAAAGGCAAGTTTTCAAATTTGTTTTGAGATACTTCTTCCTGACCTTTATCCCCTGCACCTCCAAAGTGTGGCAGTCTGAAAATTCTGGGGTTTATATAGTGTGTTATAGAAATGATATAAAAATAGAATACATTATTATATATTTATGTGATATTTATATATCATTCATAGAATGTATGCAAAATAAACAATGAAGTGTTATGATGCCACTCAAAAGAAAATATGAGATGCCATTGACAGCAATGTTTCTTTTCCTGTCATACTATTTGCTGATTAACTTTAGGCTTGAAGTACTCTGAGTGAAGCTTGATTTCTGGACTCGGTGAAGCCAATGGTAAATGTTTTTTAAGAAAATTGCATACAATTGAATGTTTGCAGTATGACCAACATTTTCTAATTCATTGAGACCAATGTTCACGGAGAAGAGCTCTGTCAGAAGAGATACCTGCAATCTGGTATCCCAGTCCCATTGGTAATTTTCGTGTAACCAGCAGGGCACTGGGTTTCAAAGTTTAAAGAGCAAGGTACACATTTGGTTTTCATTCGAATCAACAGCTTTTGATCACATTGTTTCTTCATCTGTAATAGAAGAATAAAAATTAAAAAGAAGGAAAATGTCCTCCAAGTTTATTTAACCCTGCCTCCAGTGGCACTGCTGAGAAATGACAAATTTAACTCAGCTCTATTCTCACAGCCACAAGCTCTACCCTGTTTAGCAATAAATCTCTGCTCTGGAGCTAAACTAGGTACTAAACTGCATATTAAGGCATATTGGTGATCTTGTCTGTACAAAATATGTCCAGCCACTGCAGGATAAACATTTTTAATTGTCATCTTTCTCTTAAGAACTTAATCAACAAATGCTAAGTCCAGCAGATATAAAAGCCAGGTTACAGAGACATCATCAGCCTATGGAGCATTAGTTATGAACTTATCTTGCAGACCTAAAGCATGATGAAGAAAGACGAGAGCCAGCAAGCACCTTCTTCATTCAATATGAAACCTAAGCAAAAGGTGTGGAGGAAATTCTTGTGGTTCTGTGCACACAGAGCGCAGCACAAGACTTTTTCCCTCTCAAAAGCAGGTTTCACATTATCAGCAGCCACTGTATTGAACTGAAGGACTATGGATGGTGTTTTCAAATGGGCATAAAAGAACGATGTCCAGCTTTGCATTCAAATCTTTTAGAAGTTGTGGCCTGACACCCTCTAGAGCACAGTGAGAAGAGCAGGCTTCTCTTTTGTTACTAAGAGAAAGTCACAGAAGGAATCAGTCCAGCTTGGGAAATGCACCCATTGTCACAGAATCACAATGTTAGGGGTTGGAAGGGACCTCTGAAGATCGAGTCCAATCCCCGAGTCCTCTAGCTCAAATGCCAAGGGCTTATGCCCTTTGCTGCAGAGGTCCCAGTTTCTATAATGTAAGTCTGACAAATTACTTGAAAAGGTGTCAAAAAGGAGAAAAGGCTTAAGGCATTGTCACAGTGGTGCCAATATATCTTGTGGTTGTAGAAATCATAGATTTGAAAATGTCTATGTACCAAAAAGTGCCTGTCTCCTACTATTAAAACAGTTGAGTTTTGTAAAACAAAAAGTATTTGCTGAACTTCATCTAATGTTGGCTTCAACTTTCTTCCTGGTAAGGATTTTTAGTATTTAATAATTCCCAAAGTGAGTTTTTAATTAAGCAGTTGAGTACTTAATTAAGGTGGTGTTTGAATCATTACCAAGCCAATGTGAGGAAATGCTTAATATTTTTCTTGAACAACTGTACATGCCTGCTGTGTATATTTGTATGTATGTAAGGGCCAGTTCTATCAGCATCATTAATATGTCTGTGGACATATGTAATACTGTGGACTTTTAAAGTAATTTCCCACATTATAAAGCCAGAAAGACAATTATACCAGAGCATAATATACAGCATAATTGAGAGAGAGAAAAAAAGCATTTGATTTGGAAACAATAAATTCCAGAGAAACAAACTGTGGTATGCTTTGCTGTTTAACTTTTGGTTCAGATTTGTAAGCCAACACTTTCTGCTTTTCTATGATGTTGGTGAAGACAGATTTTGCGAAATTCCACAGGATTTGTAATGACAGATCTGATAACTGTTCTCTCTCTCTAACAAACAACCCCCACCCCTATAGTTGAATATAGACATATAATAATTCAGTACTTAAATAAAAAGCTTCCTCTTACCTCATCTAGGACTTGGAATGTCAAACACAATTGCACCACGGCCAAAAAAGTAAAAAATAATAGAACTGGATTTTTTTCCATTGTGAATAATTAGATTTTTTTTTTTCTTCAGAGCTCTCTAGACATGAGAACTACAAATCCAATGTAGAATGGTGGTTTTTGATAGGTGCTATTTCTTCTGCATTCTTAGGCAAATAGTTTAACAGGACTCTTCCTGAAGGAAAATGAGTGAAGGATACAGCATGAGGAACTTGCCCACAGGCAGGAAAAATTCTGAAATGCAGGGTATTTGCCAAACGTTTTTGCTGTGAAGCTGAATAAACTCTTCCTAACTGAATGACAGGATATCCTGATGGGGCTCTGATAATTTATCCCTCTCTCTGAAGCTGTTGACAGTACAAAACGAAGGACACAACTGTTATGACAGAAAATATTTTCTTCTTTTAGGTGGGCATAGATAGGGGACCAGAGTAACTGCTGTGCTTGTTATCACTACATTTGTTCAACTGATCTAAGGCAGACCAAAGGATTGCTGGAAGTTGGCTTATCAGCCATAATAATATAAGGTTGGATCCCCTGAATGTGGAGAAATAGTACCAATTTTATCTCAGGTGACAAAAAGACCATCTTCCATCTTTGGTTAGCAGGATGAAAATGGGGATTTTATTTTTCCTTTTGCTATTTTTGTTAAATCATTTAGATTGATATTTTTCTGGTGCTAATCAGAGGAAAGTTAACTCATCTATGTTAGTTGTATATTATGAGGAGGGATGAGCAGACGTTTTGAGCTGCCAAAAACAAGACTGTATCTTCTCAGAGCTGTTCAGTTCTTTTCTAGTGCAACTCTTCGCTGCTGCTCTGATCAGTCTTGTAAGGGCAGCCTTTCTCATGTCTTAAATGCATGCTTTGGCTGTCTTCAGCTTGCCAGCTTTGCTTTGGGCCCCTGACATTATAATTTTTCAGTCATTAAGGGCACTCCATAAGGGTGCCTTAATGCAAAATTGTGCTTTGAAGCTAGATTAAGCTTTTGAAATGTCCACTGGGGTTGCAGTCATAGTGCTCTCCCTTTTGTAGTCATAGTTAGATTATGCATTCACCTTTAGATCACAAATGTGATGCAGTTGTAATCTAGTATCTCAAACTCCATATTGCTTTCTAAAGACCTTAGTGGTAATACACTTGAAATATACAAATTTATCAACTTCTGTTAAATGCTCTGAATACTGGTATTTGATATATCAATACTGAATTGTTGGTAGGAGATGGCAGGGCAAGAGGTTTCCTGTGTGCTCATTGGATCCTGTTCCTTTCTGTTAGAAGATGAGGAAAGTCAATAATTTCTTGTTTATGAAGACACGATAGCAGCCAGGAGTTGTGGTGTACAAGCTGACAGCAGATTGGCCCTGAGAAGTGCCCTTTCTCTTTTCTGAGGCCAAGGCCTTTAATTTTATTTTGGTTTTGCATAGTGAGCAATCTAGGCTGGCAGAAGGAATGGCTCAGGGTTTTCTCCAAAAAAAGTGGAAACCTGGCAGATCTTCTCTTCCTTTTGATGGGATGTTTGGGAGTAAAATTTATCCTCTCTTTTCTGCAGTTGTGCCTTGGAGTGTGGGCAGGGTGGCTGTTTGGGCATGGTCTGCACTACCTGGACAATACCCATTTGCCTGGTCTGTGTGGGTGTGATGGTAGGAGCTGACAGCTTCAGCAGCTTGAGGTCAGCTGGGTTTCTTGTCTGTTGCCACTTCAGACAGTGTGGTGATGAAAGGAGCTGTAAATCAAGCATGTCCCTTTCCTGTCCTGTAGAGTGAGATAAAAAACAACACACATCAGCTCTCTTGTTATCTGCTTTCACCTCCCATATAGGCATTTATGCAGAGTAAACCATTTTTCTCTTTCCTTCCTCTCCCTTTGTGCTGGAGCACAGCCTTCCCAATTTCCCTGCACCGAAGGACTGGCCACCCTTTCTAGTATGTGAGGATTTCTTGTGGTGAGGATTTTTCCTCATTCATGGGGATTAAAGACAGACTGTGACAGGCAACCTGCCGGGCAAGCTCCTGCTTGCTCTGGGTGTAAATGAAGGCTTATATGACACCTGGCACACAGGACAAGGCTCCCTGGGTACCCAGAGGGAAGGAAGGTGGCACCACAGTACTGGAAGCAGCCTGTGCAGCATGACAGTGTACCCTCTAGCCAGCCAGGAAGCTGGCAGAGCACCTTGCTCAGGAGAAGGCTTTCTCACTGGCCTGCCCAGTGCCTGAGGTATTGAGCAGTCACTGGTTCCAGTGCTGTTGTCTGTACTGGTGTTGGGTGCTGGCATGTGGCTGGCATGGGCAGGAAGCCTTGCTGCTAGCTTTTGCCCTTTAGTTTTATAGATATGATGGTGGTGGTCTCTACAGGATGGGACCTACATCCTTCCTCCTCTTCACCTGCTTGTACCTGGGCCACAGAACGCCAAGGGGTCTGCACACTGCTGGGATCCCCAGTAGGGATTTCACATGTCAATGTGCTACCCTGCTCATTGCGCTGTCTGTGCTGACTTTTGTCCTGGCCATCCTCCAGCTCCTGCCCTTGACATATTTGTATCCTGTCCTGACTGTGCAGCCTGTGTATTTCTCGGGCTGTCCTCCTCCAGGGTTGTGTTGGCAAACTATCACATTCTCCTTATCTTGCTGCTTATACAGCTCAGCTGAGGACTTTTTCCTCTTGCATTTCCTTTTTCCTGGATTTAGCAGGATATTTTAATTTAGCTTTGTGCCATGCCTCTTTCTGTGTCCAGATGGAGTGGTGGAGAGGTCTTGGTTCTTACAAGCATGCAAAAATTTTGGAAGCTTTTGATGATAAATATCAAAACACACATTTGTCTCAGGAGTTGGTACCCTTGGATTTTTTAAAAGTAATGTTGATGCAGGTGAGGGAGGTGTGAGCATGTGAGGAATGTATAAGTGACGACAACAGTGGGCACGGATATAGTGCAGCCAAGACTCCCTGGGATATCCTGGCCACTTGGATGCTTCTTGTCTCAGCTGCCAGTCACCCTTGTATCTCTGAAAACTTCTAGGTTGCAAGCAACTTGATAAAAAAGATTAGTAAGAGTCATTGTGTGTGCTGGAATCCTGCATATCCCATGTACTGTGGCATATGCTCATACACATCAGAGCCTTCCTCTCTTCTGCTATTGCTTTCCTGAACTGGATGCTCCTACTTTAAGTAGGTGTGAGCTAGTTGCCATTTTACTTTATCTACTTCTTGCCTCTCTTCAAGTTGTTCTTTCTATTTCTGTGCTGAAAATGTCCACCAACACAAGCAAATGTGATGGCTCATTTATGTAGGTGTTTTTGAGAACAATGTTTCATGCTGCAATTTATTTGAGTGCTGCCATAAGCAGCTTTTCTTCAGAGCCAGTTATTAGGTGCATGAGGTCAGTTAAAAAGTGAATAAAAACCACTGGAGATACAGACATGATGACTGCAGCAGGTACTTTACACGGTTTTGTTAATCATGTAATTTCTTGCATTTAAAACATTTTGTAATTGGTTATTGGCTACATGATTCACATTGATTCTCCTAAATTTCTGAAAGTGAAGCTCGCTGAACAGCATATGATGAGCTCTCAGACACTCACGTGAAGCTCAGTCTTTTCACAATCAATCATATGACAAAAGCAACATTTAAAGGAAGAAATGAAACAAATATGACCATTTTGAAGCAGAGCACTCATTGCAATCTGAACATTCATTATCTCTTTGTAATAAAAGCTGTTACTGCTTTTCTGATATGTTATAACCTCTTGCATCTCTGCTCCTTTCCCGGGGTAGCAGAGTCATTAGTGAGGTCTTAAAGTGTATTGAGGGTGAGGGCAGTCTTAAATTGAATATTCTTACTTAGTAATTTGAAAGTAAGCAGCAGAAAAGAAATTAATTACTGTTTTTCTCTCTATACAGCTTCAGATTTAAAGCTGGTCACAGCAGGAAAACGGCCCCAGGGTTGTTTGCATATGGTTTGAGGCTCCACACGTCTGAGAAAAGTCACTTTGCTCTTTGTTTGGGAACTGGCTAAAGCACCTTGCAGAAGGGTAGGGAAAGATAAAATGTGCTCAGAAGAAGAAAGCTTCCTAGGGGGAGGGAAGCTTTGGCTCTGCCAAGAGAAACATCTGAATGCTAATTGTAGGTGGGAGGAAGGGGGGCACAAACCATCGAGTTGCCTAGCAGGAAGCTTGGGTAAAGGGAGGGGGGGAATATTTGGGAAATACTGCCTTTGATTAACACAGACTTAATTGGAATGTAACAAAGAGGTTAAAAGAAAAAAAAAGGTTTGGCAAGTTAAATCTTTGCAGTGCCATACGTCTGAGGAAGCCAACGGGAGCCTAGGGAGAGTCTGAATGGGCAATGTGGAAAATTCTAGGGGTGTGTAATTTTATCTGCAGGGTTATGACAGCCATCATTTTGAAACATGGTGACTATCAGAACTAATTAATTCTCCAAGCCCATAGGATGCATTAAGATAGAGCTGCAGCTGGTATGCTGAGGAATGCCGTGCGCCCGGCAGAGGCCATCGCTTTTATCAATGTTAATGAGGGAGAAGGCACAGACAGCTGATCTAAACCCAAATGTGTTCACGATGCATACAGCTGATAGCAATGCAGACTGCCAGTCAAGGGGTGGTCTTAGCCATAGATTAGATCCTCATAGTGGCCTCTTCAGCTTTCTTTCTTTCCCCTCTTTTTTTTTTTTTTTTTTTTTTTTTTAAGTTCTCAAAAGAGTCTTTCAGCTGGTGAAATTGTAAACAAAAGGCATTCTAGATGAAGCAGTGGCAGAGAGGGCTTTGCTAGGGAGACATGAGGAGAGTAGCGTACGTGGCACTAACTTGGACAATGTTATTTACTACAAATTCTAAGGAGGTATGAGGTGGGGGAGCTGTAAGGCTGAGCTTATAATCAGCATCATGCTCTAATGGGAATGACCACAAAACCAGGTGCTTCTCATATGTACCTCTGCTACTCTTTCATGCTATGTTTTAAAAAATGAAAGTCATGCTCAAAAATTGGTAAGGCCCCATGCCCTGTAGGTCCAGTAGGATATAGGACTTATAAATCCCAGATTTGTGGCAAGTTTTTCCCCATGTTCAGATGGAAGATATTCAGGCCGACATGTACAAGGGGATGAAGGGTCACAGCTCCTGGGTGGCAATGCCATGCAGGTGAAGGGAAGGACTCGGTAACCTGGACCTGGAAGTGCAGGTGGCATAGAGGAGTTTTAAAGCCATCTTTGTGTCCCTGTCTCTGCTCTTTATCTCTTGCACTGGAATTTTTCATAGACCATGCACAGACTCTGTTCCTATGTTGCTGCCAGCTAAAGGCATGATAAATGCAGAAGGTACTGCCATGGTACAAAATCTTGGGTTTTTTTGAGTGCTGTGACTCTTTCTGGTAATATAACACTCTTCAGAACCATTCATTCTCATACTTAGTGAAGTAGAAGTATAGCACATATTTGGAATAAAGTACATCATCTATGTGAGCTGCTGGATAAATACACAAAAATAAACTTGTAGTTTTAATTAACATGTTTGTTTGTGTAATGTCAGCATGTAAGAAGTTTCAGCTTTAAGATGCAATCAAAGGGTATTGGAAACAAGGAACAAATAACACAAGATGAAAAGATTACTCAAATGGATCTTGATGGCAATTCTCAAGCAAACCTATATTGCAGTTTATAAACATCCAGGCAGGAAGGAGACTGGGATTGTTTGTATATGTGTCTTGTGCTTCTGCAGTTCTGCTAAGGTTGCAATGTGTAAGGCCCAAATACCAAATAACCCTGAGATTCTGTGATTTGGTGTGGACAGAGGGATGTCAGAGCATAGATTTCTGGTGCTGTAAATGTTACATTGATTTTGCCAACTCTATGGTAGGGAAGCAGGACAGAGAGTCGGACGGAGACATTTCAGATGGTAGGAGATGGCTGTGATAGGACTGGGGACATTTGGAAACCCCAGGCTCCGTAAGGTATGGGAGCTTGTGGAGTTGGGGGAAGTAGCAGGGGCTGTGTTGTTATTGTGGTGTTATTACCTGCTGACTTTCTTACTTGCTCTAGATAATGAAGAGTTCACTGTAATTTTGGCCTACGCAGAGCTTGTATACTTTCATAGTAATGCTTTGTTTTGTCTATCAGGCTTAAAGGTAGTGTAATATAGTTAATAATTTACTAGTAATAGAACTGAATTGCAGATAATGATGTGGAGCAATCAACCTTTGCTCAGTTTTTGCTTTTTTTCCCCCCTTCCTTTTAAATGTAGCCTTTATTCCATTATCCAAATGTGTGTGTTTATAACTATAGTTAATTGATTTCAGACAATTATCTTCTCTTAGAAAGGCCATCTCAAAATTTGTTTGAGAAAGAAAATCATGAGGGAAGATTGGTATAATTTCCACAAATAGAATACCACAATGTTTTCTTTCATTGTCATCTTCCTTAGGATATATTAACTTGCTGTGGTTTACATTAGGCTGAAGGAATCTGTATCATGCTGTGCTAGATGGGTCACACCATGTGGATATGCAGCATGGTAAACCCTGAGCTGTGAACCAAGGGCAGCATGTTGCCCACAGGGACATCTTTTATATTGTTGGGAAAAGCTATGTTCGGTGCCACCTGGCATGTGTTAGCCCAGCTGCAGGCCAGCAAAGTTTGCAAACCACTGTCCTAAGAAATAGAGCTGGACTAGTGATATGGAAGCTCAAGTTGCATTTTTGGCTCCATCACTTAAAGATATGGACAAGCTGCTCTCTCTTCTGCCTTGACTACATCTTCTGCCTTGACTACATCTTCTTTTTGCCTTTCTATAGCTCATCTGTCTATGGATGTATGTCAGTGCCTCAAAAAGAGATACCTTGTATACCCATACAAGAACAAAATGTATTTTCTTCCACCTGCATCCTCCTATCCCTCTCTGGTGCATGATTTTTTTTTCTTAACTCTTTCTTGCCATAGCCGGTTGGGGAGGAGAGAGGGTGACCTTCCTAGTTAGCATCTCCAGGAGCCGGCTTACCTTGTTCTGGGGCGATTTGCAGCGGGGTCGGAGGTGGGGGCTGGCCAGGTGTGCCGTGTGGGAGCTGACAGTCCCTTTTGGGATGCCCACCTCTCGCATCCGAGCCCCGAACCCTCCCCCAGGGGACCACCGGAGGGCAGCAGAGCCCAAGCCACGGCTACAATCCCTCAAATCCGCGGACAGCAGTACGTGGAATGAGCTCCTCGGTCCCTGCGAGAGCCGTGCGGAAGGCGGCTCCCTCCGTGGGGAACCCCGCTGCAACCCAGAGGAGACGCGCTGGAGTGTGAAATTGTGAACATGTTCGCATGATGAGTTCCTAAAAATAGTCTGAGTTCATGTGGGTATAAAGAAACATATACAAATATATAGATAAGTATCTATGAAATTTAATGGATACAATAAGTAGGTAAAATTATAGCTATAAAAGTTGAAAATATATTATCTATAATTAAGCATATAAAATACAATTATAGCAACATTAAAATGGTACATCATTTATGATGGATAATATTGGAAACGTTTATGATTATATGATGGAGAAGTTTGGAAACATTTATCTAGTTGAAGAGAATACATAGGACGTGAGGTAGGTGGGAGAGGATGTGCCCAGATACATGCACAAGTATATGCTGCATCTCAAGAACTGAGCACCTGGGGAACTATTCCCTTTCCCCTGACTCCCACTGAATATATGTCTTGTATATACACTAAGAAGAAAAAAAAAAAATCGAAGTGCTTTCAAGTACACAGGAGTGTCTATTGAAGTTCCATCTAAAAGAATCTGCTTTGTACCTTGTATGTTGAAGGATAAACTTCATTAGAAAGTTTACTGTTTTCTTACTGTGATAAAATAAATACACAAGGATTCTTTCTGGTTATAGAAAAAGTTTGGTAAAATGACTATACTTTACGTAAGGCACACTGAGATTCTAAATAGGCATAAAAAAGTAAATCTACTGTAACTGGCAATGAGACTGGGCTGAAAAACATATGCAGAAAAACCTCTTTAAGGGCTCATGTATATGTAGCAAGGCTCTGTACAAAAGTAGGAAGGCATTGGTGAAGTGCCATGCAAAGTCCTCATCTACAAATACATTTGCGATATGTCCATTTTTTTAAAAAAAACCACCAACAGTTTGTAAAGTTTTGATGGAGAGGTCAAATATTTAGAATTATGTAGATTCCAGAATTATATGCCCTCTCCAAGAGGATTGTTCAGTTTAGGAGTTAGAGACAGTAACATGAAATATTCACCTAAAGAGAGAGAAACTAAGTTATGTAGGAATTATAAGTTAGAAAGTTTCTAGCTTTTAAGTGTTTGACATGTTTTCAGATATTAAAAATTGTTTTTGTTTTCTTTTTTTAAGCTTTTGAAGATATTATCCCCTAATGTACAAAAAAAACCCTACCCAAACCCTACAACAAAAACAAAGACCAAATCCAACTGTAAACTACAGCTTTAATATATATATATAGATTTTTAATTCATTGAGGTTATAAGCAACAAAAACAAGGTCTGATGATGTGAAACTAAGCAAGAGCAATGTTAACTCTCTGATCCTTCTAGCATCACCTGTCTTTGCAGATGGATCTTTTCCTGGCTTTAGCCAGATAGTCTTCCAGGACTCTCATCCAGCACTCTATTTCTGTGACTGCAGAATGTATTGTAATATCATTTAGCATGAGCAATGTTATACCAGTGTAAAGATAGACTTTTGCACATTCATGTCCTCTTTAGCTTCCTCTTGTGCATCATCGGTAATAGATCAGTTGGACTCTGAAAGCCCCTGCAGCGCCATTTTATGTTGTACTGCGTTAGTGTCCATACATGACAAATGCTGTGTGTAGTTATTTAGGGATAAGAATTAGTGCTGTAGGACAATTCAAAATTCAGCTTTTTTTGCTTATTTTTTTTTTTAGATTTTGACCTGCAGATCTGAATTTAGGTAAAAACTCAGGTATCAGTTGGGGAAATAACATTACCACAGAAGAACATTTGTAGCATAACCTCATGAACCTCACCTTGTTCAATAGCATTAATGTGTTAAGGTGAATTAAATGTTACTTTCAGGTTTGACCTCCTGGGTAAACACTTCTGTGTCCTGTGAGAAGACCAAATAGATAATTAAAGATGTGGTCTGAATGTTTTAATGACAGAAACTCTCATTAGCCTCTGATTGTGGCATCCAGTTATGGTCATCCCAACCTAGGATATAGAAGGATCTGGAGAATGAAAATAACAATTATTAGAAAAATAGGAAGTGATAATGATGAATGGCTGTGTGGAATAGAAGGAAGACTAAGAAGAGAGAGAATGAGTAGAGGTATTATGATGTGTGTAGAGAGGATTAATGGGAAATTATTAAATTTTCTTATATTTCTACATTAGGAGGATGTTTGAAAGAATTACTATTTATAAAGACAAAGGAAAAATATTTTTTTGTTAATAAGAGTTTAAGAAACTTCTAGTCTTTTCTGCTAGTGTAACTTCTTATTTTCTTATTGACTAACTGTAGGTAGGTAACTTCATATCTCTTAGACGTTTCTAGTTAAAAAGAAACAAGGAAGAAACCTCTATTTCACAGATTTTTTAGGCAGCATTTAGCTATCATCTATAAGAAGCAAACTCTTATTACTTGTAGAAATTATTATAATTTTGGATAACTTACATTTGGAGCTGGAACAAAACTAAATATTTACAGGTTGAGTTGAAGAAATTTTACTGCAGAAGTAATGAAAATGTTTTTCTACCTGTTCGATGGGTAAAGCATCTGTGTGGAACACTGAACTCCCCAGAGATTGTAGTAGCTTATCTCAAACTTTGCCAAGAAGCAGAAAGTCTTGGAGCAATTCATGTGTCTGAACATAGACATCTAGTGCCTCCTTAGAAACCTTTGAGTGTTCAGCACAAGTGAGTGGTGTGGCCTTCTGGTGTAGTACTTGGCAGCTATGTGGGATACATTCAGGCATCTTAAAACAGTCCTAGATAACTAAAACATACCCAGTGGTCATAAGGACTCTGAGGAGCTAGAAATCTGAAAAAATGAAGAGCTGCAAAATTTTTTTGGCCTAGGACAACCACACGTATCTTCTTTCCAAGTTCCTGTTAGGAAAACTATAGAATCACAGACTTTAAGACTTAGATTTCCTGCTTACTGGTTTGGCTTCTATGGATCCACAAGTTGGGAAGCACAGACTGCCTGGAGGTCCTTAGAGCTGCCAAGTATGGAAATGATGTTCTAAAGGAAAATCAAACCTGCGCCTCATAATCAATATTTTCTCTCAGAAGTGGTGTTTTGGAAATCAGGTTTCCTATTGGGAAATCAATATAATAGAAAAATCCCAACTGGTTGTTCATCTGATGCAGGCTGTAATCAGAAGGTAGAGTAGATACTCATCTGTTCCCATCAACCACTGTTAAGCATTTCAAGAGATGTTATGATGCAAGTTTTCTGTCTGAGATCCAGCTCTCTCTGGCTTGGCATTTTCATCTGTGACTAGTTTTTCAAAAGAGCTCAGTTCCCATTGTGACTATTATGACCAGGTTTTCAAAAGATTTTGGCACACTGAGTGCTGAGCTCCTTTGAAAACCTCCTAATAATTATTTAGGTGAGTAAATAGCATCTGAGACTGGTTGTAAAAGCTGATTCTTTCTGTAAAATCTTACCACAAAGTGATGTATATTACTAACCTTAAATTTTCCCGTTCCCTGATGTGATTTGCCTTTATATGTTCTCAGCATTTAAGCTGTTTTAAATACAATTTCCCTCCAAAGTAGAATAGTAAGGCAGCTATAGGTTGTACTAGGTTGTGGTATTGTTAATTTAGGATCAATGCAATGTGGCTTTTTTCCATTGGTGCATCTATCATGTTAAACCTTGTGTGCTGTCACTGTGCCAAGTTTGAATATCTGCTGATAAGTAACACGGTAGAAGAGTGAGGGTGAATCCTTCAGTTAATGTTGTACCTCAAAGGCTAAGGGAAAAGAGACTGTGCTGATGACAGTCTTGCACCCATAGACAGCAGCACAAAGGACAGCAGTGAAGTTTTTAAGCACTGTGTTCATTACAAAGTTGGATGTAACTAATTCCTGTCACAGTGCTTAAGAGGCAAAATGCCTCAATTTGTAGTTTTGGAAAAATAACTTAGTTGTTATTCTGAATGTAACCCTTAATGTATATGAAAATGTAAGAGCATAGCAACAACCATATCATGTAAAATCCTGTTTAGTCTCATATCCTCTTCCTGATAGTGCCTGGTTACTGGATGTCTAGCAAAGGAGTATAGGAAATAGGTCAAATGTAGATAATATTTTTTTAAAGTACTTCTCCACGATTTTTCCAGCCAGTTTATATTCTTTCTTTGCCTCCACAGCATCTTGTGGCAGTTGACTTCCATGATGTAATTGCACACTGTGTGAAAAAGTTCATCTCTTGTTACAAGCCTTCTGTCGCATACTGTGACTGCATGTCCCTACATGTTGGGCTGGGATAAATAATACTCTCTTTGTGATTCTGTAGAATTGTATCATACCCCTGCATCCTCTGTCCCCAATTTTTTTTTTTTTTCTAGGTATAAGGATTATCTTTTATTTGGTTTCTCCTCATGTGGGAGTCTTTCTGGAATTCTGATCTGAGTTTTGCCCTTCTCTGAGCTAAAACCTTTTCTAGTTCAGTTCTGTTGTTTTGGAAATTATAAGTCAAGCTGCCTACAGCACTTAAGATGTTTGTGCCTCATAGATTTCTATTGCTATATAACAGTATTTTTTCTGTTTCGTTCTCAACTCTCCTTAAAATTCTTAACATTGTATATGCTTTTCTGCTTATTGTTGAGCCACTGAGCTGATGTTTCAGAGAGGGAGCCACAAGGCTCCCAGATCTTTTTATGGAGCAAATACTGATTTAAAGACCACCCTTGGGTCATGGTTGTTTTCCACAAGTGTGTGTATTAACCAGGATTTCATTTGATGCTTGTCCCCCCCTGACTTGCTGTGAAATCCTTTTGCAGCTTTCCTTTCGATTTGCCTTATAATTGACTTCTCCAATTATTTTTGTAATGTGATATGTTTTGTTGCCTCATTATTAACCCCATTTTCACCTATGCTTTCAGTAGTCATGCATCACATTTCCTTGTCATTATTTTCTCTCTAATGTGAAAAATTGGCAGTCTATTCCATTATTTTATTTCCTATTACCAGTCAGTTGTTAATCCACTGGAGGAGCTTTATTCCATATGCACCTGATTTCTTTCATAGGCCTTTATAAAGGACTATTACACTTCAGCCTAGATGTCTGGATCATATAAATGGACATAGCTCTGATGGAGCTGAGGATCTGCACTCCTTGGAAGAGCAGGCTGTCTTTAAAGAATTCACAGATCTTTCATCAACTATTCCTAATCTTGCAAGTGCTATGTAAGAATATCTATTCTATCTTTTTGTTTTGTTTTGTTTTGTTTTGTTTTGTTTTGTTGCCAATATGCCTCAGATGTGGCATCATCTTGCCTTAAAATTTTTGTATTTTGTCTATCCTTTATCCAAAAGCATGATGTTGATGCAGGTTTGTACTCCCACTTGCTTTTATCATTTGAGGCAGAGAAATTAGGAGTGTTGATCACTTGTCACTCATGCAGAACTAAAAAATATGGTAGTGATATAATAAAGCGAAATATTATTTTTGCTTAAAGATAAGTAGGTATCTATATTTTGTTGTGTTTTATGAAAAGCATGTCCAGTGGGCAGCATGTTGCTCTGTGCTTTGAAAACCAAGATTGCACAATAGATAGAATTACAGTATTATTTTGAGCAGTCTTTGAATAATTTGTTTTTTGACTGGCTTGCTGCTGTAACCTCATGATGCCCCCAGTGTAATGTCTTAGATTTGCTGGAAATTAGATACCTGCACAGAGCTGCAAACATCATCTGCAGAACATGAAACAGAAAATCTCAAATGTATTTGGAGTGAGACTGCTGTATGTATTACATGCAAAGAAGTGTGCTTTGAGACATAAGATTCTAGAAGTTGTATTTTCTTCTTTCTATTATTTAAACCACTTGAGCTTGTCTCTCAAACTTAATAACAGCATGAAGATCCCTTGGTGAAACTACAGTTTAAGATACCAGGTAGGGTGTATTTTATTCTCTATTTCCTAAATTATTATTTGTCAGCAAGTGCTATAGATTACTTTTCTGTAATTGCCTTCCATGAGATAGGTGCACTGAGGTGTTTTGTCTTTTAGACTCTTGGTCACGCAGAGACCTTTACAGAAGTATTCAGAAATTTCTCTCCTGGTTATTGCTGACTTGAGAAACAGTTTGGGGTTTGTTCTGTTTACTGAGTTAATGTTTAGGAAGTGCTTGGACATATGGCCATATCAATTAAAAACTCAGCTGAGTGCAATTGAAGATGCACATGCCTGGGATCACAAAGTATTTGGATGCCCCTTCACAGCAGAAACAGTGAGAGCCCCAGGAGCACCATGCATACTTGGGCACCTCCATTCCTGTGTGTGCCCACCATTTGTCCCAAGGCCTGGGACTTGATCTATGGGCCCCTGAAACATTACCAGCCAGGCAGCAACAGAGCAAGGCCTGAAAGGGGGCAAAGCTTCCTTTCATAAGCCTGTTGCACTTAACTGGCTTGAGTAACCTGATGGCGAGTTGAACAGATCTCTCTCTGTCCATTAATATTTGTCAGGTCTGTATTAGTGTATGTGTTGTAATTTGTGGTTATTAATTTGTAGTTCCTTCATTCTACCAGAGAATAAAACAGTTCTTCCCCACCTGTCATGTAAAGCAGTGTGGTGCACACCAAATTCAGGATGTATGTTCTTCACAGACACCATGTATATTTTCATTTGTACATACCAGGGGTGTTGCTGGTGCCACTTGTCTTGAACAGAGCAGTCAGAGCAGTCATTCAGGAAATGGGGAAATTAATATCTCTGGTTATTTTTCCATTGTTTTTTTCTCTGTAAAATGTGTCACCAGCCCCGGGAAAGGGTATTCTGTCATGCTGGAAGACAGTTCCTCAAAGGGTATCTCTATAATTGTTTGATGGAAGGCACTTGTTCCTCTAAATTCCATGTAAAATTTATTAGAATCAGACCATTTTTAATAAAATATTTTTTATTTTAGGAATATAAATTATAATTAAAATTTTTTAATGAAAACTTTCTTACTGATGCTGTTGGTCCAAAAATATTTTGCCTGTTTCTATTCTGGAAATTATGAAATCTGACATGAGAACATACACAATAACATCAGCTTAACTTTTATTGGTATTAAGAATCGATTATCACAATGCACCTAGTGTCAATGTGTTAGTATTAAAATTAAGATCTTAAAAATCTGGGTTTCTTGAAGAGATTAATGAGGCTAAGTCTGTTTAATTACACAAAGCCAAGAGATAACTAATGGCAAAAAATGAGAACTAGTACCTATACAATAAAGGCAGTAATGTAGGAGGAAAGCATAGCTGGACAATTTCAGAAGAGAAGTGCATCTTTTTTATAGTAGGGATAGTCCAGATAACAACCTATTAGGATGAGCTCAATTCTCCAAGCAGTGAATGAAGCTCTTGGGTATCATTTAAATGCAGATGCTGTATTTGTACTAGTAGTTGTGAGTGGGATTTAACACTGTGACAGAGGGTTTAGGGGGAGTATTGTGAAGACTGGTCCTTCAGCACAAGTTGCACTTTGGGGCTTTAGCCCTTTTGCACACTGGGGCTTGGATGCATGTTTGAAATATGACTGGATGAGATGGTAAATTTCACTTAAATCTTCTAATTTTGCGTGATTAGCAGAGAGATGTTAATGATGCCAAAGTTGATACTGTATTCGTTGCAGCCCAAAAAGTGGTTTCATGAGAGAAGAGAGTAGATAAATTGCCCCTGAATGTAATTGGAATGTTTTCAGAACAAGGGGAAAAATACTCTGCTTTGTGACTTAAGGAGCTATTTCCAAAATCCATTCAAGAGCACCTAGAGAAAGAACCAGCTGGTTGTAAGAAAAGGAGGGATCTAGCTAAAGTTGGTTTAAAAAGGGAGAATAGGCTGCTGGCTTTGTGTCCAGTTGGCCTACAAATGTCATAGGTAGGACCTAAAAGTAATCAGTTTTGGATCCTTTCCACTTAAAATCAATGGTAATACACAGAAAGCCGCACAGTTGCTGTGATGCAGCATGCGATGGATCTGGGAAGAAATCCTATTGCAAACTTAAGTGCTTTTAA
Source organism: Ceyx melanurus (assembly GCA_024611195.1). Classification (NCBI taxonomy): domain Eukaryota; kingdom Metazoa; phylum Chordata; class Aves; order Coraciiformes; family Alcedinidae; genus Ceyx; species Ceyx melanurus. Next base: position 72,204 of record JANHGL010026033.1, read on the forward strand.
CCTGACATGGCTCTTTTTTTCAACAGACTTTTGTGAAAACTGGAAATTTCTTGGCCCAATCAAAGCTACAAGGAAACTGGGACCTGCTACTCTCTAATTTCAGTTTTGGCTGGATATTCTTTATTAAAATTCTATTTTTCCTATGTATATATATTAAAATTCATCAATAATGTAGTTAATGAAAATGTGAAAATTCTCTGATAATTACAAGATTGGAAGTCAGACTAAGCAGGATGAATGTGTAAAATACAATTTGCACCCTGTTGACTCGGAAGTCCAGTGGCATGATTGCCTCCTTTTGAGTGACAGAGTTATGTGTTTTGGAATTAAGGACATAAAAGTCATACTCTGGCAACCTGTGTGGTTTAGATCATGTAAATCCCTCTCTAAACTTCCATTTAAAAATAATATACTGAAGCCTGTCCATAAATGCTAACATTCTGTTTTCCCCAGTAATAAATTACCATAACATTTGATAAACACAGTATGCCATAAGAAGGAATATCAGCCACTGTTATAAAAAGTTAATTTTCTAGACTAAATATTCATTTAGATCATCAGAGCTATTAAATACTGTGTCAGCATTTAAGGAGCTGGCTGTGCCTGAGTGCTAGAAGGAGCCTGAAAAGAATCATATCCTGTCAAGATAAATGATTGAACTGTTCAATGATCTCTTTGACTGGCATTGGTTCCAGTCATGCCAGCTGAAGCTCAATTCCTCTTTGTCTGTGTGGTCTTGTTTTCACCTTGCCTGTGGGGTGAAAGTGGCTTGATGTGACCTCCTCGCAGACGGAGGCATGAGCCTAACCTCTATTTACACCCTGTCATAATAGGGAGCTGGCAAACACTACCGCTTGCTGCCGCTCTCCTTGTTTTCTCTCCTTTTTTTTGTCAAATAGTTAGAAGCTGCGTGTTCTAATAATAATCTAATTAGCATAGAGGGCTTATAACATCTTGTTTATGTTGTCTTCTCTTTTTTGAATATAAAGAAGCAGAAGAAAATATACTCCTTTGGATAGTTTAAGATGGATAGCCTTAGGGACTGCATATGAAGTGTGGCAATAAGGTAACTGAGTAATGTATATACAGTTTTGTCATTTTGAAATGAAAATTGGAGATGTGAACAATTCCATTGTGTAGCAAGTCTGAGGACTGGGCTTTAATTTGAAAGTTGATATACGACAGTCAATGCCTGCTTTATTTTTTGGTATTTAGCAAACCTTCTCCTAATAAGCTGAGTTTTCCAGTAAATGTTTGCACTGACTCTAAACTAATTTATTTTTCTTTAACAGTAAAGCTATTGTTCAGTCCTTCTTCTTTAGGGCTAGGTTTTCTTTAGGGCTAAGTTTTCTATGTAACCTACCATCTCTCCCCCACCTCGCTTTCTTTTTAATTCATTGACTGCTTCTTGAGCAAGATCTGGAATGGAAAAGTAGCAAAACCCCCCAAGATCTCTGAGCTCAGTGCTCTGACAGTGGCTGCTCTGGGACACCTGGGTTCCTTTAGAGCTCATCAGGAAATGGGGATATCCCCTGGAAAATGGAAAGGAGACAGGGTTTGCTGGGGAATCTTCTGGAAAATAACTGTATGTTTTAGGATTTTCAGGTGAAATGGGATACTGCAGGTCCACTCGTGTATTGCTGCACTACTGTGAGACATAACCCTCTTTATAGTAGCTGCCTCCTGACAATGATCTATTACTGTAGTGTGTAACAAGTTTGTGACGTACAGTAATGAATGATAGCCACCCTAGACATCACAAAAAGGAAGAAAAGAAGCCTTATTTATAACTACAAAGGGAAAAGATTATTTTTTTTTTAAGAAAGGAAGGAAAAAGACCCTGATGACTCTCCTTTGCATCTTGAGAAATTATTTATATTTATATAAAGACATAGGTTATAAGTAGAACTACAATAAGTACAGCATTCTTTTATTACTGCATTAAAAGGAAACAAGATGCAAATGAAAAGGTACAATGTGGGGAGACAGCTAGAAACATTTCACATAATATATATGCAAATGCCATTTTAGAACAGAAAGAGTTCCTTTGTAAATACCACCACACCACCCCCACAAATTAAAAAACCCTGCCATATTTTTAGTCTGTTCAGTCTGTAATTCAGATTGCTAAGGTACTTTAAAAGTAAATTCTGACATGAGCAGAGGGAATAGGGACTAGCTAAATTCATTGGATGCCCCCTTTTTTACACATGTACACACCAGATGGGAGATCTAGTGACAGTTGTGTCAACGTGCTGCTGTAACTGCAGCAGGTCAGAGAAAGCCCCTAAAATTGAGACACTGGAGAAGACACTAAATCAGATTGCCTGAAAGGATAAAATCCATTGCCCTTTCAGGGTGCTCCTGGAAATGGAGGAGATGGGTGGCCTTTAGTAGTCTTTAGTAGTGCTCAGAGGGAGCCTTAGCAACTCCTTCCCTGTCATGTCTGATCTCTGCCCTTGAGGTGATTAGTGATTTAGATGGTCACGTGCCTTATCAATGACATTAGCAAAAGGTCTCTCTTCCTATCTTTTCCTACATTGTAACACTCCAGAGAGGAAAACTTCCACTTCTCTTCCCTGTCTCCCTTTGTCTTGTTTACATTCGTTCTGGAAGACAAAAATATCCAAATTAAGTTATGAATTTTAATCTTGTTTTAGACCTGCTGCCATGTAGGCTGTTAAGGAGTTAGTTGCATGCTCTGTAATACTTCACTTTTTTTGTCCAGTTATTGCTTCTGTTACCACGGGCCATTAGTGGCAGAAGCTTTGGGAAACTGGCACTTCTGCTGTGCAAATATTCTGTTCCAGTAGTCCTCTGAATCAGAAGTGCTATGAGGGACAACTGAGGGCTGTGGTAGATGGGTGTATTTGTAACAGAACTAGTTAGAAGCTTCCAGAAAAAGTTCCTCCTCCTTTCCTGTAAGATGGTATTTAGTTACAACATAGACTGTTTTCAGGAAAGAACACATTCTTGAAATTCTGTTTCAACATTTTCTAGACTAGAATTTTAATTTTTATTATTTGAAGCATTTAATATTTTCAAAAGAGAACATTTCAACTGCCCTTCCCCTTCCTTCTCTCTCATGACTTACTGATTTGCAAACCAATTCAGGATTTTGGCTTTTTTGTTCTGTTGGGAAGGGAAAGACTTTGGTTCCTTGGACAGGCAGAGGAGAGAAGGGCTACCTAGAGCAGCTCTCATGCCCAGTGGTGTAGTTGCAAGGTTTCATATACATCGGTGAGGTGAAACCTTGCTGTGTGTTACCTCAGGCACCTTCTGGTCCCTGAGCAAGGCTGTGGCATGTGGCAGCTGCCGCTAAAGCTTAAGCCAAAGAAGTCACTTGCTAAAGCCCCTTCCCAGACTAGCTTTGTATGCACAGCAAAGCCTTTTTACTTGCGCTTTCCTTGGTGGCTTGGGGTTTGTCCCTGCGTTGTGACAAGCTTCGTGCTTCCAGGCGCTGCTTGGTTTTGGGGTAAGCCATGAACTTAGAGCACCAATTGCATTAATTGTTTTCACGCCAGCATATTTCCATTGTGGCTGCCATTATAGTTCTGTAATGTTTCTTCCCTCTCTTCTTTCATGGCTTTCTTTGCCTTGACAGGCTCAGTCAGATTCCCTCATTCACATCTGCTAATGTGAGGGCTGAATAGAATAAATCTATGCAATGATGGCTTCAGAAAAGAGGGGAGAGGGGTGGGGGAAGAGGGAGCTGTCTCAAAAAATAATTTCCACTTAATAGGTGGGATTTCAATAGACAATTTCAGTGAGTTTGTCCAAAGCAAGATGGTTATGGTATGAATGGTAACAGGGCCCCAGATCCAAAAGTCTTATCCTCCCTCCCCAGTCCCTTTTTCACCCAACTTAATAGTCCCCCAAGCGAAGGAATAGACAATGCACAGATTACTTTATTGGCTTCGTCAGGTTTGCCAGGAAAAGAGAGTGCTGCCAAGATCTTCAAGACAAGCTGTGCTGGGTGCTTGCCCTTGTGCCAACGTGAAGACAAAAAAAAATCAGGAGCCTTGAAAAGAAGCTGGTGCAGCACATGGCTCTTTCCCACTCCGCACAAATGATGGCTGTTGTGCTCGTTAACCTCTTCTGGGGCTCAGTCAGTTCACGCTGTGCAGCAGCAGCGACCTGAATGAAATAAAAGGCTTGCAGGACCCATAGAAACGCCATAACTCCTTCATTCCTAACGCACACGCAGAGGCTGCCTTCCTCACAGAATACCAAGTGCCTCTCGTCAAATGCTTAATAAGTCAATCCCGGCTCCATGTGGTGATGACAGCTCGGATTCCAGCACAGGCGCGTGGGGCCAAGCCCAGCTCCTGATTTACCCCACTGGCTTTGGCAAGCCACCTCGGGCTCGTGCTTGGCTTTGCTCTGACGACATGCTCAAACCAGAGTCTTGTTGGTTCTTCTGCAGGCATGGGTTCAGACTGGTTAGACCAGCCTGGTCACTGTGTGTAGGTTAGTCCTGCTGAGATCCTTAGTAGGAGTCTAAAAGGAGATATGTAATGAGCCTGTTGCTTATAAGATCATTTAATAACTGTAAGTCCATAGCTTCACACTAAAAATGTCTTTTCTATCCAAGTGGCTCCAGTTCTGGTAAATGAAAGAGAATCTCCTCTTTGTGGTTATAAATGAACAAAGAGGACTGTACAAGCTGATCCAAGGCCCACAGAAATGAAAGGAGATCCAAAGACTTCAAGGCACTTCAAATGTAAGCTCTTATAACTAGTAGCTTTTGATTTTAAGGATTTTTATCTCAAACTGGAGAGGGCAAAGCCACTGTTTAAAATGAAGTATGAGCAGTTGAATGGTATGATTAACTCCCATCTGAGGCTGCAGAAGGACTGTGGCACTATGTACCACAGAGTAAAATATGAGTTCCAATATTCAAAACAAAAGGGAAGAAAATTTGAAATCAGGCTTAAAGCTAATTAGGAAAAAACTCAGAAAATGTAACAAGAAAAAAATCTAAATAAAATGGCAGTTTGAATGAAACAGGAAAACACATTGCACTGTGACTGAATATTTTCCATTATTGTTTTTCACCTGAATTTAAACATCAAAGGGAAAAGAAAACAAATTGAAAAGAAAATGTCACTGCAGCAAAACATGTGAAATACATTTAATTGCATAGCACTTAATACATGTGCCCAAAATGTAGTATTACTCAGTGATTCTTAGGTGTTAGTAAGTTCAGAACAGAGAGCTGCTTTCCCTGCCCTGTGCCTTTCTAGATGACGAACTATTGCTGGAATCACTCTTTTCCTTTATCACCTGCCCCATGTCCAAATCACCATTGATTCTGTGAGCTTTTGGATGGTGTCCCTTCTGTTGAGTCAATGAGGATCTTGTTTTGCTGTTAGAGACTGGAGAAACTTCTCCCATAATGCCTTGGTCAAGCTGGAAAAACTCTCTAGGCTCACCATAAAGTTTAAAATGAACCAGATCTGGAATTTTTATAATAGCATTTTTAAAATTGAAAACTATATCAAAACTACTATTTTAATAGTATATTCATAACATTAAACAAGATGGTGTCGGAGAGTTTATAAATTGCTTAACTTACCCTTGGAGAGTACCATTTAATTCAATGTATTTTTGTTTCATTTCAATTTAAATCCATGAGTGCATGTGTGTTAGTCTAATGCTGGTATGTGAAAAATAGAAAATGAAGCCTAGTTAGGAGAAGCAATAGCAAAATGGTATGAGTGTTTCTAAAGGATGAAAAGTGTGTGGTCTTCATTCAGATTTCAAACTGGTTTGACCCCATGTCATCCTATTGGCTTTAGTTATTGTCCTGATTTATATTAGTGCAGACAAGAGCAGGATTTAGATATAAGTGTGGTAGTCAACTGTTTATAAGAAGTATGGTTTCCATATTCTTATTCAGAAAAGTTGACTAGAACTAAGTTATTTCAAATATCTCATTAAAAAAAATAACCAAAGTTGTATAGAGCTATCTTCATGCTCATTTAATGCAGTATTTAGAATTAGAGATTAAAACATTTTAAAAAGTTATGATCAGTAACAAAGTGGTTTTAGACTTATTTCAATCTCAGTATTTCAGCAATTAACATACATAAAAAGATGAATTTTATAAGTGAAATACAAATCTTATCAGCTGCAAATGTTGTGATTATGCTTTTGATAAGTTGGAACCAATTAACTAAAAAATAATGTAAGAAGTGCTATACGCCTTTTCATATATACCTAACTTACCAGAATGTTGAACACCTAACTATGCTTATTCTTCTGAAGAGCAACATTTAAGGAAATAAATGATTCATTGCTTGTAGGCTGGATGTAAAATAAGGCTGGCTTAGCTTGGCTGATTTTAGCAGTTTTGTTGTGGTTAAGGAAAAGTTGTGTCCTCACTTCTGTACTCATGTACCACCCTATGGACACTGGGGCTGAGTAGAACCTGCTGAATGCAGAATATAGCCCTTACTGTCAAGTCTAATATGGCTTTAAATCAGAAAGTAATATGAATAATGTATATCACATTCATGTTCATAACTTGAGCTGAAGAAACTACATGTACCAGCAACAGGGAATGGAGAACACTTAGGTCTGTGTGGCACTGGCTAACATGAAGACCCCAAGCTGAAAACCAAACATAGTATTGGTGGCATGTCAATAATGTGTTGAAAAGTGAAGGTGGCATGAAGTTGGTAGAGTTGAGTCTTGTTTAAAAAGCAGGAGGTGGGGGGTGCATGTAGAGAAACTAGCTTTCCCTGTTGTGGAATTACTTAATTAAATGTGTTTGGCCTGGTGTGGTAGGCACTGACATCCTCTGGTTTAACCCTGACTAAATTTATCTGGTGCAAAATGGAGCTAAGAGCTTCTAGAACAGAAGTTGTTGGCTCTTGCTGCCTCTGCATGTCTTCTTGATGTTTCTGAAAGTTCTTTTCCAAAGGTGCTGTGATGCTAGGTAAGGCCAGTCTGATACCTGCCCTCAGCCCTAGGAAAACAGAGGATACAGGTCAGGAGACCAGTTGAGAAAGTATAAGGACTGGAGAGAGTAAAGGAGGGAAATGGGGAGGAGGAACTGTTTATATTGGCTTGGAGATAGATTTTGTGATATCGAACTCATTATGTGGTCCCTGTGAACAAAGCTTTGTGGAATCTTGCTCTCAGACTGATGTAAAGCAGTGATGAAAGGAAGTTTTCTGCTTTATGCTATCACCCATCCAGCATTCTGTCCATAAAATTTTATTGGGGGAGTTGTATATTATACTGTCTCAAAGATATGGCTCCCCAGATAATTGTGCTCTGAAGTTTATACTTCCATTAATGGTTTTGTGTAAGCATTTTTAAAATGCTACATAAAATGGTTCTGAGAAAATTAACATTGTGAAAAAGATGTGTAATAGTCAAGAAGCACTAAAACCAAATCACCTTCAGGCATGTCCTGCAGTATATGTGTCATCACACAGCTTTTAATTGCCGATTTGTAACAAAGTCTCACTGAAAACTGAAGAGAGCATTTAAAATAGCTTTTTAAGAACCATTGTAAGTCTTGTTTGGTGGTATTTATTTTTGTGTTTTGTGGTTATTTTTTTTCTGTTTGGGTTTTTTTGTTTGATTTTTTGTTTGTTTTGGGTTTTTTGTTGGTTTTTTTTTGTGTGTGTGTGTATGTTTATATCTAAATGACTAAGGTACAGATTAATATATAGGTGGGACAAGAAGCCTTGTTTATAGGATGTTTAGTATTGATGTATGTGTTCAATGTGATGAAACGGTATGAACACTCCTCTGAACACACAGTTGAGCTACCTCTCAGCTAAGCACAGCGGTCACTACTGCCATGTAGCTATAGAAAGCCCTTTGCTGTAGCTGCACTCTCCACATGACAGATCATTTATGCAGCTTCTGTGTGAATTTTGGAACTTGCATTGTGTTTTGTGCTTCTGAAGCCTGGGATTTTTTAGTGCCTGAAGTAGCAAGCTAGCAGCAAACTCCACAGAGACCTGCAGCCATTGCCTGCAGTGTAGAAAAAACCTCACTGTCAATCACTGAGCTTGAGTCTGATGTTGATAATAAAGGTTCCTAGAGATGATGTTCTCTGATTTGAGAAATGTATGTAGGGAAGAATGACTTCTAGCTTAGAGTGCCTGGTATGGTAAGAGAGGGCAACATAAGGATGAACTGGCATTTTGGAGTCCTCTGAGAATGCAGTTTCTTGGAAAACAAAACAAAACAAAAGAGTAGGTTGCCTGCCTACTACCATAGTCTGCCATATATATATGTGAAGGCAGACTAACTAAACCAGAGCTCCTGCAGGCACAGTGGCCTCCTCAAACACCAGAGTGTACCAGGAATAAAACATAATTCAGAAAATTGCAGTTAAATACATTTTCAGTGATGAAATTCTCCAGAAATATGGGAAGACTTAAATGGTACATTATTTTGTGCTTGCAAGCAATCTGTCCCAGTAAAAGAGGACTGAAGAACAAGTCTCATTTTGGTAGGCAGTAGTTAGTTCTGTATTCTGGTGTGTTTTGGTAGGTCAGTTAAATCTGACAGTGTGGACTATGTGTGAAACTGTGCTGAGGAGTGTCATACTAGATCTATAACAGAAACCAAAGCAAAATATCACAGAATCACAGAATGTTAGGAGTTGGAAGGGACCTCTGAAGATCAAGTCCAACCCCCCTGCCAGAGCAGGACTAAAACCAGGACAGATCACTCAGTAATGAATCAAGACACACCTTGAAAGTCTCCAGAGAAGGAGACTCCACAACCTCTCTGGGGAGTCTGTTCAAGCACTCTGTCACCCTTACAGTAAAGAAGTTCTTCCTCATGTTGAAGTGGATCTTCCTATGCTCCACCTTGAATCCATTGCCCCTCATCCTATTATAAGGCAGAGGTTGTCCCTGCCTTGATGTGCCCCCCCCCCCCCCATATATATATAAAGACATTATTTAGATCCCTCTGTCTTCTCTGTAGACTAAAAAGCCCCAGACCTGAAATTAAAACCTGGATAAAGTGAGCCAAAAGACAAGTCCTGCAAATGCAATTATGTTAATTGATTGTATTGTGAAAGATCTGCAGTGTGGAGCCATGTTTTTCATTTTAACTTTGTCTTTCTTGAATAGGCTACTTTTATTTTCTCCACTACTAATAACCTATGCAATGGAAAGCCTATTTTCAAATAAGATAATTTATTAGAGAATTAAAAAAAAATAGTTAATGAAGTACTGACAGTCTTATTGAGTCTATGACTGTGGGAGGTGTAAAAGATAAAGCTAAAAGCTATGCTAAAAGACTGTAGTAACTAGATAACACCTGTGTATTTAGCTGTCTAGAAGACTCTAAAGGGCTCTGGGTTTCTTTCACTGCCATGGCCATCCAACCCTTCAGAACTTGTGTCAAAATTTAGATCTCTAGTTGTAATTTCACCTATGTTTATATTCACCTGAATACAAATGGCCCTCATCCTCTTCTCATGTGCATTGCATCCATAGCATGTCTTTAGTTCTTGTTCCCCTCTTCCTGTCAGTGGATAAGAATTAAAACAGCTTAGAAATGTAGGCTCCTAAATATCAGAGAGATTACTGAAATTTGCATGTTAAATGCTTTGTTTACTTTTGAAATTGGACATAGGACATTCAAAACACGCTTGTATCAACTCTACCTCTATGTATCCAGAGATTACTTTTGCAGTAATTTCAGACTGTGGACCAGCTGGGCTCCAGCTCCACCTCTCTTTGGAGAAAGATGGGAGACATGATCGAACGAATCCACAAAGTTCTGGGACGTGCTGAATGCTAAGTGTGTTCTGATGCATCTAAAACCTTAGTGTTGCAGTCCTCATCTATCCTCACACACAGATGTATGGACGCACACATGGAGAAACAAGCAATACTGTCTGTTCTCACCTAAAACAATGAGATAAGACAGATTAATTGAAGAAAAATCGAGGGGCTGACTGACAGTATGAAACTTCATGTTACTCTCAAAGCAAATACAGTCTATTTGTCAGCTCACAATAAATCATCTCATTGTCATGTAACAGACAGCATGGAGAATGTTAGTCTACATAAACATCCAATTTGCCTTCTTGTAATGAAAATGCTGTTCCTTGGGTATGCTGCTGCAGTGTTTTACATGTTCTGTTGCTCACGTGCATGTTGTAGGAAAGGCTGCTGTTTTCATAACTGAAAAATATCACTGGAGACTAGGCAGTTTTATTAAAAGTGTGTCTTCTGCTGGCAGTTTACATGTTTTGACAACCTCTTGGAAAGCAGCGATAATCAACTCGAGGCCACGCTGCTTCTGGCCTCAGTGATGCATGGCAGGAGCGGCAGACACACAGTTCCGCATCCCGCCCACACTCGCCCCCAGTGTGCTGGAGTGGAATACCAAGTGCAGCTTGGCATTCATTACCACCTAATTATCTGGCTCAACATCTTTCAAAGTCATTTTTCCTCATCACTGAACTCGGCCCAAATATTTTTATTTACCTTCGCTGACAGATTTTCATATTCAAAAGAGTTTCTTGTCATTCCACTCGTGGCTCCAAGTCTGAAAGAGGCTGCACCAAGCTATTAGATCAGTGTTATTTGGGGACACTGGATTGCTAAATGTAGGTAATTTTGCAATATAAAGAGAACATTCTGGACTCCCCTCTCTATATTCTAGTACAATTTGAATTGTCGCATATATAACAGTGGTAATTTTTGTGAGTTTGTTGGGTTTTTTTTCCCCTAAAATTAATTAGAGTGAATCCTAGGCCACTGTGGCCTAGTAAAGTTGCTAAGAGGGGGACAGTACAGATATATTGCAGAGAAATACAGATTAGATTCTAAATGAACTCCTAAATGTACAGACTGCTATTTTTTTCCAGTGTTTAATTTATTAGAACTTAAACTGTTAAAAGAAGGCTTTTGGTATTATGTACTTGAACTATTACTTACAGATCAGCCTTTGAGTGCAAATGGGGATATAGCACAATGTATCTGTTTTTTGGTGGTTGGGTAAAATGAAATTTTGTTGTATTTTGTGTATTTACTACTGATTTTATCAGTATTCATACAGAACTTATGAACAATATACATCCAAGAAATAATAGTTGAGGGGTATTGGTGGAGATAGTATTGGGAATAAGCATAATCTATTCCATACAGCACAGGTTTCACAAGACTATATTTGCTATGCCTGTGATCAAAAATATGTCATTTATTATTGTGACCTGTAGCTTCAGAACTGCTGACAGTACAATAATGGCATATTTTGAATATTGTTCAATTTTTACCTACATGTGAACACAGTGGACAGTGCTGGGTCAATTCAGCAGTAGAACAAAATGTATGTGTAACTACATGTAAGCCAGCCAAATGCATCCCTGAAAATGTGTTGTTCATTGGGTTTTCTTGGGAGCTCTAAATAACATTGTGGTTACCAGAAGATTGGAATGCTCTGGAGATGGATAAGTTTCTCCTGACTGGAGATCAGTCACCACAACATGGTAGAAAGTTTATTTCTTATCCTAATGTCTTCTAAAATAGCCTTTTTTTGAAGTATTTGCTCATCCATGCTCCAATTAATAGAGGTATGAAGGATGTAACTTTACTATTCCATGCTTATCTTCACAGATCGCAATAAAATTTGCCATCTTGCATTTCATGCACAGAATATGGCATTTGGATGATGTAGGTCAGAAAATAATGAAGACAGTTAAAAAAAAGGTGATATTTATAGATCAATGAATCCTAGCTGAAAGAGTTTCCAGCAAACTCATATAACTGCCATAACCAAAACAAGAGGCTTCCTTTTACTCTGGTGAAAAGGAAAACAAAATTCAGGGGAAATTTTCTACTCTGCATGTGGCCTTATCACAGCCCAATTGCCTCTGCTGAGATCAAGGTAAGCATGTCTTCTTATGAGGAAGTCTTATTCACCATAACTGAAGTAGTCTAACAAAACATCCTGCAAAAGCCTTTCTTCAGGCTTCAGCTTGTCTTTAATTTGTCCTTTACCTTGGTGCTATATTTAAATCCATCTGATTCTCCACTGTTAGGTGTTATGAATGTGGGTTGCTCTTTCAGTCCATGCTGCAGAAACTTTCACCCAGGCCCTCCTTTGAAGATGATTTAACTTCTGTAGATTTTTGAGTGTCTGTCCCATCCAGTGTAACTCCCTACATCTTTCTTTTGCATCTCGTAGATAATATCACCATCATCTTGGAGTAATTTCTGCAACTTTACCCATATTTCAAGATCCTGATTTTGCTTCTTATTTTCACTTTGTCTTCTAGAGCACCTTATTTGTTGTATATAGGCTCCTTTAGAAAAAAACACCCTATGTCCTTTTTGGTTTATTCAGTGATGCTCATTGTCACAAGTGGTTTGTGTCCTCAGCTACAATTTTTCTGCTACTGCTTCTTTTTCCAAGTCTGCCCCCCGCTTATTTTTGTTGAGACACTAGAGAACAAATGATCATTAAAATAATTCATATGCATGACAGCCTTCATACAGCTGGCCTGTGCAATGAGAAATCTTGCTGATCTTACCTGCATCAGTTTCTGTTTATCCTTTCAGTGTTTGTTGACTTTTAAGGTATACTGGCTTAAGTAATAAAAATTTGTTTAGACCAGAAGTTGTCGTCCTTTTCAGAGATTCAGAGATAATAGTACTCAAGGAAGACTTGTTGTTAGATAGGGCTATGACTACTGGTTTAGTAAACAGCAAAACTTGTGATTAATGTGAGCCAGTCTATACATTTTTTTTTTTTTTCAGGAAATATGGGATAATTCCTGTTTGATAGTTGGTGCAATCAGCAGGATGTCCTGCTGATCCTGATGACAGGACAAACTGAAATACTTGGAAATTTTGTGTGAACACAAGAAAACACTTATTTTAACTTTCTTTTTTCAAATAAAATATTCTTTATATTGGGAATTTTATTATGATTTTTTATTATTATTGTGGTGGCTGGCCAGAGATGTTGTGAAGTTTATATCTGTGGAGACACTCAAAACTCATGTGGATACAATCCCGAGCAACCTGCTTCTGTGCACTCTGCTCAAGCAGGAATTTGGATCAGCTTTGATTGGGGAATTCTGTGATGCCTTACAGTCAAAACAGTAAATTAGCAAACTGATTATGAGACCAAAGGGGAACTTTCTGTCAAGATGTTTTCCCAAGCAAACAAGTTTAGCAAATTCAAAGTTATCTTGTGCAAAACTTTAACTTTTATTAAAATTCTTCAATATTGCTACAAGAAAATATAAAGAGCTTGTTTTACTTTTGATTGTTTAATTAAAAAGTGGTCTCTGGACTTTGGAGCTAATGTATATGCTAAGTTTAAAGTAAGTTTAAGGAAAGTAGCATTCCGTGGACTGTGAGTGCAGTGCCATAAAGTAGACACTATTCGTGAGACACTCCACCTCAAATACTGCCTCCAGTTCTGGTGTCCCCACCATAAGAGGGACATAGGTCTGTTGGAATGAGTCTAGAGGAGGGCTACAAAGATGATTCAGGTGCCAGAGCACCTCTGATACAAGGATAGGCTGAAGGAGCTGGGATTGTTCAGCCTGGAGAAGACAAGCCAAGGGACCTTTTAAATGCCTTCTAATACCTGAAGGCATCCTACAGGAAGGCTTGAGAGGGACTCTTCACAAGAGTGTGCAGTGATAGGAAAAGGAGAGGTAATTTTAAACTGAGGGGAAATAGGTTTAGATTGGATTTTAGGAAAAAAGTTGTTCAGTATGGAGGTGGTGAGACTCTGGAATAGATTGCGCAGGGAGGTTGTGGATGCCCCCTCCCTGGAGGTGTTCAAGACCAGGTTGGATGAGACCTTGAGCAGCCTAGTATAATTTAGAGGCATCCCTGTCCATGGTCATTCCAGCCTGATGTTCTATCTTTCTACAATTTCAGCCTGCACATATAGCCTTGGTTCTTTGGGAGAACCCATCCCCTACTAGATAGCTCTGGGTGTTTATTGGAGCATGCCTGGCCATTCCAGCTGAATCCAAACTTGCTTTTGTGTAAAAATCTTAGAAGAAATAGTGTGTATTACAAGGAATGGAACTGTAGCTTTGCATTCCAAAAAACTCTTTTTTTTTTTTTTTTTTTAAATTTCTCCAGAATGAACCTCTTGGCTAAATGTAAGCCTCTCTGTTCCCATTATTGCTGTACCTGCTGGTTGTCATTAACATCTCAGCTGCACAAGGAAGCAGCATTGCTGTTTTGAAAAAACAAGTCTGAATCCTGCTTTGGCTGGGGAGCTGGACTTGATCTCCCGAGGTCCCTTCCAACCCTTACCTTTCTATGATTCTGTTAATATCTTTTTGATATGTCTTGCTAGACTTTTATTTCAAATATCACTGTTGTTACATTCTAGCTAGTACATCATAGAACAAGTCTAACTCTTGCTTTAAAATGCAGACAGAACTTCAGTTACATTTGCATGGATCGTTCTGAAGGTAAAAGTGGTATTTGTATTTTAGGTATGCTTTGACATGAGAGCCTTGCATGACATGCAGAAAGCTGCCTGAGTTTCTGGTTTGATCCAGAGAGTCTAGAAATCTTATCACCAGTCATCACTAACAACTCCAGTCTGAGAAATGAGCCCACAAATCAGTGTTTGTTATCTAATGCATGTCATATTCATTCCATACAGTGCTGGTTTTCCTCAAGTTGCCATGCTTTGCTAAGTTAGGTATCTTGTATGAATTCAAATGCACTGTATCAACACATCCTGTGTAGTAAAAAAGTGCGAGGAACTCTAGCTAACAACATGTCCTGTATTGATATTCATTAACCTGAATGGCTTTTTTTCTCAAGTGCACAGAAATGTTCACTTTGCTCCCTTTGTGCAGGGTAGGTCTTGATGTTTAGACTTCCAGGGTTCACACTGGAAAAGGCATTGAGGATATCACATCCTACTGGATGGAGTCTTCCAAATTCCTTTGTGAATCTGTGCATAAGGGAGTGAAGAAATAACAGAAGCCCTCTGTATAAACCAGGATGTTTCTGTAGCTTTCTTGTTCTTATGCTTTGCATCTTGAATAGTAAGCATTGAATTGACTGAAATATTCTTTTTGGAAAAAAACAGGAAAACAAGCTAGCACTAGACATTCAAACCACTTCCTCAACAAGTTGGTAAAGGAGATTGCAGAAGTTATACTTTACACATTGTCATGAGATGTGTGCTTTGCCTTTGCTTCTCGGTATTAGTTATCCACCTATTGATTTTAGTTTTCCTAGGAGTGACTGTTGCTATTTCTTCCACATTTACCTTGTAATTGATGCAGTATCATTTTGTTGCCTTAGAAATATACTCTTTCAAATGCAAGGTAAATCTAGAATGCAAATATTCCATGCTCTTTATGTGTGGATTGTTCTGAGCTGTGTGATAGCTAAAAGAATAGTAATATAACAGTCAACAAAATACCCATCTTTAAGAGTCTGTTTTCTCCTTATTGATTCATGCAAGCAGTGAGGAATATTAGCTCTGGCACCTAAAAGCATGTACTACTTGTGCTCAGCATGTCAATAGAAAATTACATTAACATTTCTGAGATACGAGTGTGGCATCATGTGAATAAACGCTTCAGCAGTGATTACAAACATGAAAGCACCTTTCTTCATCTTGAGGGGTCATATGTGCTTGGAAAAAAAATTCTGTGGCACTTTAACAAGCTCTATTTGTACATGCAGTAAGTTGTTGTTTTATTTAATGGAAACATCTCATAGCTTCAGAATTTTACAAGCTTAAGATTAGTAGCCCTTATTTTGCCTTACAGAAAAATGAGATAAGCACTACCCTGTTTGACATAGGGTGGTACTGGGACAGTGGTAACACAAGATTTGTTCAAGTTAACGTAATGTGTGAACTCTCTGCCTCTCTGTGTATAAGACACTGGATTGTGCTTACTCTGTGTAACAGAAGATATCCCTAAAACTGAAAATAGTTTTTTGCCTCTGCTCAGTTATAGCTTTGCAATGCATAACAATATCCACATACAGTTGTTTGTAATGAATGTTGCTGATAGCTTTTCATCTGAGGAAACTGCTCACTGATGAGTGACATGTAAAGAGAAAAAATCCACAATGATGAGAGTTTAACTTGGCTTCTCATGCACTCCTATTTATATGCCCCTTGTCCTTGCCCAGAACTTCTATTTGAGGTTAGAAAAGTTCAAAAAATTTGCCACTGAGAAAGTCAACAGACCATCAAGATTTGCCAATTTGTTCATTTCCTTATTAGGCAAGAGGTCTTGATGTTGTCCCAAGATTCTGGTGGTGTTGACTTGGAAGTGTAACTCCGTATTGACCCTCATTGACTCCAAAGGATGAGGAACCTCAGCTCGCTTTTGGACAATCTGCATCACAAGTAATATTTATAAGTAAATGCTGAGATGTGATCACTGTGAGCATTCTGGCTGTCTGTACTTCAGATGTAGCATAGAGAGAACAGCAAGCCTTGCTTCAGTAATGGTAAAGTGTGATAAGGCAGACAGAAGGTCTTTTGAGAGGTATTTAAGAGTTGTGAAGATGTAGTGCTGAAGGATATGGTGAACTAAAATCAAGGGCAAGTGTTAGGTTAATAACTGGACTTGATTTTAAAGGTCTTTTCTAATCTAGATTATGTGAGAGAATGATGTGTGTGGGAATGTGTATCTGCAAATATATACGGCTATATGTACATAAAACTGTACATATGGATATACAACCTCCCTCCCAAATCAGTGAAATCCTGTACTGTACAGATGCAGATGGTGTAGGGATGCTCCTGTGGCTTGTGCAAGGACATTAATGGCTGAAGAGGAGAGCAGGAGGCAGCCTTGTCTTTTTGCATGTACCAAAAATAAGGGTGCTCTACAACAGCAAAATTTTATGGAGCTATAATTTAAATGCTTATTAAGTGGATAGTATTTGATATCAAATGTGTTAAAAATTACCCAAAAATCAAGTAACTTTGGATCACATGCACAGACTCAGCACCTTATTTACATTCATTGCTATACAGCATCTGAATGTTTCTGCCTTTTTTGCCTTGCATTCAGCCATGAAAATGTAATGATTTTATGGTGGCATTAAAATGACTGAGTGATATTAGCACTATTTCTATGTCTTCTTCCACACTGAATTTTCTTTCTGGGGGAACGTGAGAGCATAGTGCCTTGTTTTCCCTTGGTGACTCTGGCAGCGATGTGCCTGGCTTTGCGGAGACCCCTCTGCTGCCCTTTCCTCTCTGAGTGTCCATTGTAGCAGGCTCATTCATGCATCCTTAAATTCAGCGCGTGCAGCAAAATGACGACTTCCAGGGGCAGGAGGGGCCTTCCTGAAACTGTCCTGCTGGCTAGAAAACATCGCATTCCAGGGATAAGAAATGCATGTATTCCCACTATAAAGTTGGAGAACTTGCCTTTTCTAAGAAAACGGGAAAACTTTCACAGAATTCGTAAGCTTAAGTTGACGAGTGCGCTCTGAAAGCTCAT